>CAJNOL010001811.1:0-53720 GCA_905250125.1 Rotaria sordida
GAAGCAACACGTAAATCACATGCATCATAAATGCCTTTACATTCCTATACTCCATTTTCTTTTTATTCGGTATTATTTTGCGCCCCATAAGTATGGCGTTATCATCAAAGCACGTGCAAAGCAACATATCATTCGTTTCTTGTCCGTATGTATTTGAAAGCAAAAATACATCTTGTATACTATTAACAGACCTTATAATTGAGTCCGCTGAGTATGAAAGATTATTAGAATAGAGTGTTCTCGTCAGAGACATATAAAGTTCCTCAGTATTGAACATTTTTCTTCATGACCAAATGTACTGCTTCTCGAACTAGTTGTTAAATATGCACTCTAGACATTCCCGGTGTGGGTACAAGTGTGGACGTTACTCTTCCATTTACCCACATTCACATCCATAGTCCTAAACGTAAAAATATTGAACACATAGTTTTATTAAAACATCAGGTTTATTTCAAATCGAAAACAGAAAATGACATGAATAAAGTAAAAAAAGTTATAAAACAGTATTTGATGTTCTTTTTCAAATATTGCTTCCTCATTTAGAACACACAAAAAGAAAAACAATGGGTAAATCGTTTATTCGCTGAAATTATATATACTAAGAAATGAACTCATATTAATTTTTATTTTGTAAAATTTGACTTGTTATTTCTCGAATTATTTCCATCACTTTATTTCGATGTTCACTTCTAGGTGACTGTTGTTTTTGTCCATTACTATCAGTATTAACAAGCCATTTTGGATGAATAAGAATATTAAATTTAAGATAATCATTTTCTTTATTATCTTTACAACAATAACCAAGTCCACTTGAAATTATATACATTCCATAATCATTTGTTAAACGTTGACATATTTTTGTATATAAATAAAATAATTCAATATTATTCATTTTTCCATTTAATTCAAAATTAGTCATTGATAATGTAATTTTTGTTTCATAATTAGGCATACCAAAAATAATTAATGATTCTGGTGATGATCTTCCACCACGTCGAATATTCCAATCACGTTGTTTATGACGACCATTTTTTGTTACAAATAAATCTCCTGCATATATTCCATTTTTATAACCAAATTCAGATGCTTCAACAGCAACCATAAGTGAATACGTTTGAAACATACGTTGCCAATATATTGGAGAATCATTCAGATCAGTAGATGAATATGAAGTCCACTAAAAAAAAAAAATTTCTTTACAAAATATTATATGTTGTTAAATCTCATTTACTTTATATTCAATTCTTTTTAGAAGAGAATTATCTTTGATTTAATTTTATGTATGTACCTTCATAGTGTGCTATAGTCATGCATATTTCTATCTATAGTACAAATCATATTATTATCTTTCCTAGTAGATCAATTATAGAAAATAGCAAGTTTAGTAATCTATTTGATTTGTTAGTAGAAAGTCAATATTTGTTTTGATTTGATAGAATCTATTTATTGAACATAAATATATTGATTCGATAAAACAATAATTTTCTTTATCATTGAACCAATTTGTGATTCCATTTTCTAAGTTAATTTGCACATCTGAATCAGTGCCCGATCTGAAATTCCTTTGATTAATCCTCAGAAATGTATACATTTTCATTAAAATGAAGTGTCTAACAGGATAACATAGTACTTAAACTTTTCACATAATTAAAAACTCGAAAAATTGGCAACATTTATGAAAAAACATTAATTAGTTAAAAGTACATTAGAGGAGCATCAATTAGTAGTGTTATTGAGCATTTTGCTTTTCACGTTGGCACTTATTGCAGAAAAGTAATAACTATCTCCAAAGATCATAGCACTTCTAATAAAATTAAAACAGACTGCTCAGCACTATGTCGTCTTAATGGATGCTACATCATTTTGTTGAGTACTACATTTTATTGCAAATGTATACTGTTAAACACTACAGAGTGTACAGACTTTCTATAGAATTTTAAGATTTTAAGGAAGTTAATGAGAGGAATTTGAGCTCGAGTCGAACATCATGTAACTTTTTTATCCAGCATCTGAATCAGAATGTCCAAAAATAAGTGTCCATCTTCTCGGAATTTCCAATCGATCTCCCAGCAGATAAACTCTGGATAAAACACTGCATCTATATTTTGTTTGTAGGTTTGTATACAAAAAAAAGTTTTTCAATTGATCTATTCATTGTAAGGCTAATTTTTAAAATTAGAAGTGTTTTATACATAGTTTCGTACCATATAGACAATATACATATATAGCACGCTTTTGACATCATTTGAGAGCAAGCAAGATATCTTTACAATTAAAGCATGTAGTTATCCTTTCTTCAATTTGAACGAAACACAAGCGATTTCACAAATAAAAAAGTATTTTATCATGCAATTCTGCAAATAAATTAGAATTTCTTTAATTAATTGCTTTGCTTTATAAACAACTATAGTTCAGCCTATTCATACATTTATAGTGCAATCTTCAATATAAGACAAATATAAAATAATTAATTTAATATTAAAATACACTTATTTCAATAGTATACATTGTTTTCAACTTCGGTCAATCTTTTCATAGTATTATACTTTCATCGATATAGAGATTTCGGTACAGTTTGAAAAAACATCATCAAGAAGTTATAAGTCGATTCATACCCATAGAAACTTGATGTATTGCAAACATTTGAGCAAATCTTGCAATGGAAAATATATTGATCTCAAGACCGTCTATGCTTTTTCAACTATTTTTTTGTACTAATCACATCTGTCATAGTGATAAAAAACATATATATTACGAGAAAGTTTGATTTTTTTTTTGACGGTGGTTGATGAGAACTCAAAGCATTGAATATACTTTCGTTGAATCATGCGTAACTGGTGCGTGTGTGCGTGTTTGATTTATTCATTATTTATATCGATAAGATTTCATCGAATAATACAGTTCAATTCTCTCGGTTCATAACATATGCATGTGTGCATTTAGGAAACAAGCAGAGAAAATGAGACATGAAAAGGTAGATAATATAAAAGGATGTATATGTCATTAAAATGAACTATAGTCCACTCTATGTACAGCCATTCTTAACCTTTGATGTATATGATCCTCTCTTCTTCAATAAGATTATAAAACAATTTATCATAATTCTAAGTTTGGGAACCTGAAGTTATTTCAGTTTTTTATTCAGCGTGTGAGCTGAGGTGGCAGAATTCTTCTGAAGATTGTATTGGCCCTCCCGTAGATTATTGTTATCGTATAATTTACTATGTGTCGATGCTTTCGAAAATAGGTATTCACTCTGTTTCAGAATTTTCAACCACTGTTTCGAAAGATAAAATCTGAATAAAAAAATACTGAGTTATTCATACTTGTTCAACATAACATCCATTTTCTGTTCCACATAGATTAATTGATGTTGGAAAAAGTTTTCCATCAAGAACAAATCCACAAACTGTATAATCAGCATAAATATCACCAGATCGTTTTTGTGGTTCAATAAATTCTTCAATAACAGCTAATCTTGGTAATTGTTCACCAACTATTTTATCTTCCATATATTCACGTAAATAATTAATTCGTTTTTCTTGTTCTTCTTCACAATCATAAATAATCGAATGTTCACTTGGAACCATACATGACCAACCAGCTGCACCACTTGCATCTAATTTAACAAATGCTGATAAATTATATTTATGATACAATTGATCAATAGCTTCAATGATAGTTCGAGCAAAAACCTAGAGAGATCAAAAAAAAACATACAGTTTGTCTGTTCTTGTTTGTTTTATCATATCGAGAAAGACATCAGTGAATATTTACTTCAATATTTTCTGCTCTATTTTCTGTATGAATTGGATCAAGATATTCTAATGTTTTGATATATTGTTGATAATGACCAATTATTGTTCCATCTGGTGATGCAGCTAATAATTTTGGTAAAGCAGTAAATGCTTGTGATCGTAAAAAAAAATTATGTTTTGCTTTATCATTTGTTGGTATATCAGGTAATTTTAATCGATCACCATAAGATTGAAGTTCTTGTTGATGAAATTCAGTCATTTCATAAGGAAAAACAAATGATCGATGAACACCTTCAGTAATTTTATCTATATGTTGTTTAAGTATATCAATATAATATTCAGGATAAAAATCATTTGATGAACGTTGTGCAAATGTTTCACAAATTTTCATATATTGTTTTGAGTTTTTTTCAAAAATATCAATAAGTTCAAGTAATTGATGATTTGAATCTTCATAGAAAATTTTAATTTGAATTGAACGTTCAAGACGTTCTTGAATTAATTGTTTTAATTTTAGAAAACTTTCTAATTCAACTGAATTTGGTGGTGAATAAACAATAATTCGACCACCAGAACGAAATCCAGTTGATAACCAAAGTGCAGGTAAAAGTGATCGATCATAACCACGTATTCCATGAAAACTAGTTCGTTCAGATTCTGGTAGAACTATAGCAACATCATCGAGAATAATTATTTGATCACTATCATCGAATATCAATGAAATTCGACGTGCTAATTCCACACGATAATTTAAATCAGCTGGATGCTGAACACCCCAAGCAGCTAATGCATCTGGACAAAGATTAGACATATTAATTTCACGTGATGATGGTTGACTATTGTATTGCTGTATGCTTTTAGTAGAGTTACGTGCTGAATTAATTAATGAATTGAGCATGATGATTTCTATAAATAATAAAAAAATAAAAGGCTGTTAGCATAATCCTTGCGGAATTAAAATGTAATACACGATGTAGCTATTGCTGCTAATCACATAAAAATTGTTTTATTCTATCTATTTTGGGACACATTTCTTCATTACCCTTTTACTTAATCCTTCAGAAATGGAATAAGGAAGTAGTTTATATATTATGACGAGACATTATTGATATAGTCTATCATGGTCTGCAAAGGGAGGGAAATATGTGCAAATTTCTATCCCATATATACCCATGAGTAGAAGTCTTTCCCTCATCTCTTTCATTCTTTTCGTATTGAACCCTTTTAATCTCAAGTGAATAGTAGATACAAAAAAAAAAGAGATTACCCAGTCGTGAAATATCCTGTCAAACAACTGATTTTCAGTGTTGCTCAAATGTATGGAAATATGTATATTCTTCATTGAAGCAAATTGTCATCTATCATATATTACATTACAATAAAGTACTTTAGTCATTCTTATAACTAACCCTCACTTGAAACCAAAGGGGTTCTATAAGAAAAGAATGATGGGGCGAAGAAATGTGGAGGACTTTTACTCGGGAGTGTATTTCAATACTCCTTTTAGGTAGTGTTTCACAATAAATATATGAAAACATATGAGCATTAAAGGTTAACTGAGGACATTTAACAGATTTTTTCAAATATTATATGTACAGAGAAACGTCTGAATATATCAGTAATTACAATCGATAGCACTACTATATAGTTTCTATACTCGTCTGTATTACCAGTGTATATTTTACTAAATGCTGTGCGATGATAACCTATCACAAAACGATGTTATCTAATAGATGCCATGTTTATTTCTTTAATACGAATGCTGCTATTAACATGACCTATCTTTCGTACTTATTCACCCATCTCTATTCAATCCTTCTTTTATAGTTATTCTTGTTACATTTTTTCTGCATTGATAGTGAAGTAGCAACTAGAATAACAATCTTTTGTTTTTTTTTTACTTACTTCGTTTTATCGTTGCGTTGGTCACTTTTCATGAATAGGTCATAAGGTTCTTTTGTTCTGAACTGTAAGATAGTCTTTCTCTCTTTTCTCTGCTCTACTTTTATATGGAAGAAGAAAAGAAATGTATGTGTTCTGTCACAATTACGAAGAACACTTGCATATTTGGACATTATAAGTAACAGAAGAAAAAGAACAAATGAGCGAATTGGTGACAGTAGAGAAGAAGATATCTTAGTTTTCACAGATAGATGAAATAATTTACACGACTTCTGAGTAAAATAAATTCTCATGAAATGTTAAACAATCGTTTTATTATGAGGAGAGATAAAGTGAAAAAAAAATGCTATAACTAGTATATAATTGACACTACGAAAACATATATCAAATATCTTCATTTAACTGGTATTGTTTATATGATGAATTCTTTTGCCTATGTATATAAGTTTATATATTTCATAAATTAAGAAATAATACTGCCGTATCTTCAAAGATGACATGAACAAATAGTTACACGCATTTATACAAAAAATTAGAGTTATTTTAACATTTTCAGAATATCAAAATGTTTTTATAAGTAAAAAAGCATAGACTTGAATAATAGAAAGAACAAAGCAAAAAAAAAGAATCTTAAATAAAAAATATTTTCCATCTGAAACCACGCAGTAAAATTTTTGTATCTTACAATAATGACAAGTTATAATGTTATTACATCAATTTGATTATATAATGAACGAATAGCAGCGGGTAACTTAATAGTCGATATATGAATGTAACATTTGCTCCAGCTGACATGCATTTTTATTAGTTTTTTCTATTCGCTTTCTTCACTACTGAATAGTAGTCCGTCACAGTAGACATTTATTCAGAAATTTTATGAGGGAAGTTTTTCAGCTAATAAGTCGCTTTTGAGTTGAGACTATATTCATTATGTAGACCTAAATGAACTATGAATACCTGGAAATGAGTATCGGTCCTTACCTTATCATTGTGAAGATACTGTTCTTTTAAGTGAATGCCATGGTAACAAAAAAAAAATGATTTTTGAATTTCATCTTGAAAATTTTGCATAGAATTAGGCCTTAACGAGAATAGGTCTTTTTATGAATATTTCAGATCTTGGTGTTGTTCGTATTCTAAGATATCATTATGATAGTAGCATGTCTTTTACGTTGCTCATATAAACCGCTAGACTTGATGTTCGTATTTCAATATATAGAAACAAATCAAAAGACTTTAAACTTTTACAATAAACGACTCTCGTTAAGTGTTGTCTCTAGGTAATGTTTCAAATCAAAATTCGAAAATCAACTTTCCTCTTATTACGTCATTCTTTTAAAAGAACAGAATCTATGCTGCAATAAGCTAAAAGTACGAACTCTTTTCAGAGTATTCATAACTCATTTGAATCTACATAATGCACAGTTTCGACTCAAAAGCAATTGATCAGTTAAAGAATTTTCTTTGTTAGTCAAATACGTAAATAAATATAACTGTATTCTTAACATTTTGACAACACATAACAGAGATCGAACAAGTATCCAAAAGTTCGATATATTTAAACTAGTACTATATTTATCTTTAATTTTGTTCACAGATTATTCTTCTATATAAATGAATATATTTAGAGAAATTCCATATTGATCGAAAAAGTTGAATACATGTCTATCGATTTTTTTCTATTTAATATTTAGAAATATAAATAACATAATATGAAATAATTACTAATGGAAAATATACATCAACAATGATTTTCAGAAAGTTTTTTTTTTTATTTTTTATTTCTATCATTCAAAACAAAAAGTAACATAGTTTAATTTATTGCTGCTGTAAGCAATTT
This sequence comes from Rotaria sordida, assembly GCA_905250125.1. Lineage (NCBI taxonomy): Eukaryota > Metazoa > Rotifera > Eurotatoria > Philodinida > Philodinidae > Rotaria > Rotaria sordida. The sequence goes on from CAJNOL010001811.1 coordinate 7,501, forward strand.
TTCTCTTAAACATGAAAGACTTATAAGAACAGCTTCTTCGGTACGAATTGTTCGACTTCCTTGTTGTGGACATGTATTTATATAAAAATGAAATAATTGTTCAGCTGTAATACAACCATCTTGCTCAACAGCTTTTTCAAGTCCTTGTAAACCACCAAATACAATTAATGCATGTCGAAAACGAGGAAATTCAATAATTTTATCATGCAATATACCACGTTCAGATGTTCCAATAACAAGATCATATTTTGCTTCATGATTATTATCATCAAATGGACAATTTTCAATAATTGTTCGAATTGAATTAGCTTTTCGTACTTGATATCCCCAATATAAACCTGAAAGAAGAAATCAAATAAATTTTTCGAGAATATCAAAATGATCTTACCAGATTCTAAACGAGGAGTACTTGGACTAACAATTTCACCTGTAATTCTTTTTCTCTTGTTTATTTGTTGACTTTCATCTAAAAAAGAAAATTAAAGAATTCTTGTCTTTTGTTTTTGTCAGTTGCAAAAAAAAAAGATTTTACTTTGTGATTCTTTAGTTCGAAAATATTCTTCTTGTGTTATATCTGTTCGTTGTATAGTAACACGAAGACCTTGTTGTAAACGTTTATCAATTTGTATTTTTGTTTCATAAAGACCAACATCAACCCATGAACCTTTTCCTTCAGCAGGTTTTAATGGTAATGTAACACCTTCACGATAAAACCAATATTCATTTGCACGTAAATGATGTGGTGCATCCAATGGATTAAGTAAACCAGCATATTCAAGTAATTTTTGTCGAGAAAAAAATTGTTTACGAAGATATTGTGGACTAAAATAAACGAATAATGTGAATATTTTAAAATTTTTAATTACATTCAATTAATCTACTACCATTCGAGATATTCAAGAAGTCGAATAAATTGTTCACTTGCTGTGAATGGATTATTATCAATTTCTTCATTTGTTTCATCATCATCAAAAAGAATTATTTCATCTATATTAAAAATACATGCTGCTCGACCAATTTGTCCAGCTAAATAAGTTCGTAATTCTTTTGATTGAGCATTACGTAATATAGAAGCAGGTAAAGCTATTGATAATGTATATGAACGACCTTTAATAGATTGTGATGTTAAATTTGATGATACAGTAGTTTGTTGTTCTATTTCTTTAGCTTGTTCAGCGTCAAGTTGTTTTTTTAATCGAGCATTTTTCCATGCACGAAGTTGTTCTTTATATCGACGCCAATCTGTTGGATTTGTTGATGCTTTTAATGGACGTATTGGTCGAAAAATATTAGTATCATTCGACATATTTGAATTTCGATGTGAGAAAAGAAGGTATTTCTTACCATTATCCTTATTGATTGAAACAAAGAAACCAATCATTTTATACATGTACGATCGATTCAGTCGGTGGGGTAGACATCGTCTGGAAAGTTGCGCCATCTTAGGTTCTGATACGTTTAGTGACTGCAACAAACAAGCATATGAACAGAATATTAATTATCATTAATAAATTTCTTGTATTTGATGAGTAAGATGTGGAATCGATGCAACTCGATAAGTTCTACTTTCAACTATCATTAATTTTTGTTGCATGAGATCAATGGCAATGGCAAATTTCAGGAGCGGCGCAAACAGAGAAGGTTGGAGGACGGGACTATTTCATCAATAAAATAGCAATTGAAATTATCAAAAATAGGAAAATAATGCAATCCAATATTTAGTGAATTCTATAAAGTGCAGTTAATTAAAAGTAAAATTGGAGATATACATTTTGTTAAGATTGTTATCAGTAAGTTTTTAAAAATTTAAAAAAGAAACATAAATTTGAAATTTTTGGCTAATTTTTTTAAAAATGATTTATGTCACAAAATAAACTTTCTTAAACTTGGTATAAGTAAATTTTTACGAAATTAAACAATGAAAATTTGAGTTCTGAAGCTTTTTTCTGTTTGCATAATTTAAATTTTAAAACATTTGAAATTTAATTGAACGGTTTTTGAATTTCGATTTTATTGTAGTAAATGAGAAGGCACGACTTGTAACTTGTCTGTTATTGGAGACGAAGAAATTGTTGGTCCGTTTTTTCTCTATGAAAACGAAATGTCACTCTCGATGTGTTATGCGTCCGTATGTGAAAATATTAGTGTTCATTTTCTCATTTTAACCATACGAAACGCAAAGCAAAGCAAAAACAAGTGATAGATTACGTTGAAAGAACAGGACATGTACAATCAAGTGCGCACCTCTACTAAAGAAATTATCTATCTGATGAAAGTATCACGCTTTATTTATGCACGTAAACTTTTGTAAGTTGGAAAGAATCAGGTAATTTCGTCAACGATAAATACGCAAAAAAGCGATTTGTGAATATGAATAAAACAAAGTTAATATATTTCAGTATCATTCATTACGTGAATATACTTAATTTTCAACGTATTTAAGCTATACTTAAAAAAAAAACAGTAGTTTCAATTTGACTCAAATATGCCGTCGAACAAGAAACCGTAAGTTATTATCGATTTGAGTAAGATATTAAATTGGAACGATTCTGTTGAAATAATACGAATGAAAACTGAATTCGAATTAAATGGCTAGTGTTTCGTCTTTTTACTGACAGAACTCATTCCAGACTCAAACTTGATCAAAGAGATATCAAATTTTTTTGAGTCTGACAATAGAAAGAATAAATATTCATAGTGCATGAAAATATATGGTTATTCTAAAGTAAATCACAAATAAGGAATCAAATTATTGACAGGAAGTTATTTTGGTGAATTTGTAAATAAAGAGTTGGTTCCAACGACACTTGTTGAACCTTTGAACTATCTTTCTCAAGTACTAGATGTCGTAACAAAACATTTAATCGAAATTCTTGACCAGTATTCAGTATTTCAATAGCAACCATCTTTCTCCTCGTTTATTGAACGTGCTGATCTGCCATTATAAGATGAGCATTTTGGTATGCTCGACACTGTGTCTTATTTCAACGATAAAAGTGGTTCCCAGCCGCCATATATTGGAAACTCAACGGATCAAGCTGAAACTTAAACGAATGACATAAAACTATGCACTATATAATTGTTAAAAATTCCAGTTGAATCAGATATACTTTTTAAATAGGTCAAATCAACCAGAAAATGTTGGTACAACGGAATTTGGATGATTAGAATTTTGCCATCTGAATTTTGCCAATGTCTAAATGCCACTAGAATTTCGAAAAATATCGAAATTACATTGGAATTCGGACAATATTGTCGATTATCCACGATGATCGAATATCTTTAGGAATTACGACCAAAGCAATTCTTGCCGAATATTTTATTGTCAAAATTTCATTTGAATGTAGATAATATAAACAATAGTCAGAACTATTGCATTTGACTGGAAAACAGGCCTGCTCATTCGTAGGTAAATGTAAAGCTAAGAACTAGAGCGAGTCTTCTTACTACTGCTCTAAACTAGTGTGTATTACAGCATCGATTAATTTCATTCTCAGAAAAGAATACAACAAGTATCGTGGGTATGGGTCGAGCGAAGAATGTCATCCAAATCTTAACCCACACCCACACCCTTATTATACTATTGAATATTTCGATCAATTGTTCAATAGCATATACATGAAGACGTGATGTTATCACTTTAAGAGTTAGAGAGTGATTCTGAATATAAGACTATGATAAATTAAAATTACATTATTCGAATGATGTGATGCGTGTGGTTCTGAGAGAATAGAATATCTACATCGATGTCCAGATCTTACACTCACGCCAAAATGAGAACAGTTGCTAACTTTCTCCATAATTTTATTTTCAATTTTTTGTTATGAAAGAAAATTATAAAAAGAAATTTTATTTGGAAAAAAAAAGATCATTAGTATGTGCAATATTTATCGTCATAAGTCTCCAGTTAATTAGTAGTAGACACTTCACTTGTACTAAGAGATGGAATAAATCCACCATGTTGTTCTAAAATCGATACAAAACAAAAATTTGAGAAAAAAAGCCATATATTGTTTTTCATTCTCACTTTCATTAGTAGTAGATGAGATATTTGAAATTAATGATCGTCTAATCGGTGGTAAAGGTGGACTTATTCGTTTTAAATCACCAGCACTGGAATTGAATGGTGTACGAGGATTTGTTTCATGACTTTTTGCTAATTTATTATTGTAAGATATCAAAACAAAAAAAAAGAAGAAAAATATCAAAAAATACCTGATATAGTATAACGATCTTCTCGTGAAATACGAGTGACAGCTTCACTTGGTTTTCTCATACGAGCATTACCTACACCAGGTCTTGATACAGCAACATAAGAACGTAGATTCAATGATGGTACACATGGATCAATTCCACTATTAGTAAAAGCAGATAAAAGAGGTGTACTAACATGAGACATTGGCATTAATGCTCGTTGTATATCAAATTCTTGTAAACGAGATAATTCATTTAATTTAATAGGCTTTTGTTCAGTATCAATAGTACTATCAGTTGAATCATTGTGTTGATCAATTGGTGCTGTTTGTGGTAGAACAAAACTTTTTTCGAACTATCATTATTAAGAAATTTAAAAAAAATAGCAATAAATTTCATTATCTTTATTCTCTTACATAAAAATGTGGCTCTTCATCATCTGATGAACTAATTGATGATATTTGTGTCGGTATTTGTTGCTTTCTAATCTTTTGACTATTTGCAGATTGTGATTTTAATGATTGTCGACTAGGATGATGTTGTTTCTTTATTACGTTTTCCTTTAATAATACTTCTCGTCGGAGTTTTTCGTATTTCATATAAGATTGAGCAGCAATTCTTAATGAGAGACATTCCATATTAGTTTGACGAATCTTACCACTTGTTTTTTACGTGTGAATGAAAAAAAGAACAATGTCAAACAGAAAGAAAAGGAGAAATATTGTTTTTTCTTCGAACTCGACAATTACCTCCCACGAAATCGGTTAATCCATTATTCAAGAGTTTGTCAAGTTTTGATAATAAAAGCATTCTACTTACTCAAACTATTAGCTTTTTTTTTTGAAATGCTCCATTAAATACGTATCATCGAACGAGACAGATGTTAACGCAAAAATCAAGCTAATGCGATATATCCTGACGTTTGTCTGTGATTTCAACAAGGAAGGGACAAAAACTGCTCATTGAGCAACCGAAAATTCTCCGTAGATCCTCATTCTATAGATTAAATTTTTTTTTTAAAGAGTATGTCAAACTGCAGTGTCAGATAGAGTCCTTTTTCTTTTAATTCATAATTTTTATGTGAAGGAAAAGGATGGCAAGTCTAATGCATCGAAAAATGATCACCTATTTATAAAAGTGCTTTTTTTTTAAAAAGAATAATAAAAAAAGCTTAATTCTAAAAACGCTGCAGCTTCATATGCTCTTTTAAATAAAACAAAAAGCTGTTGCCTAGAATGAAGCTTCTTCGAGAATTTTGATATGTACAATCAAAAAAGCATATGTTACGGAAATTTTTTTTTTCCGAAGGCAAAAGACTTTGACAAAATCCAAAATATACACCTGTCTTTCATCTTATTTGGAGCATACTTTGATTTTTTTTTTGTTTTTTAATCTATTAGCATTGAAAAAAATTATCTTAGTACATAATTTCGAATGTATTAATAATGTATTTTAGAAATATATTTACCGTCCTCGATATGAATAAACTGGACGTATTAAAAATATACTAGATTCATCTTCCAAATAATCAAATTTTTCTGTTAATGTTCTTGCTAAATTAGCACGTTGTTGACGAATATCTGATATATATTTACTTATTTGATTTGAACGCTAAATTCATAACAAAAACAAAAATAAAGATATTGTTTAAAAAAATAATAATCTTAATTCAACAAACTCGTTCATATAATAACTCCATTTTTTCTAAGACATTTTTTGTTTCATTATCATAAAGATGATTTTCAATACGATCTAAAAATTAAAGAATTTGAAATAGAAACATTAACTTTTTTTTTTTTGTTTACGTTCAATTTCAGCTGCTCTTCGATATTGAATGTATCGGTTAACAAGATTACTTAATTGTTGAGATGGTAAATTAATATAATCTGTCATTGCTTCGTTTAATTCCTAGAAGAAAATAAAATCTTTATTTTTATTTGAAATTTAATTTTTATTGTAAACTTACATTACATGTTGTTTCATGTACTTTTCCTTTATAAACTGCTTGTTGAAGTGTTTGTTCATTTCGTTCAGCATCAAGACGAGTAAACATAATACTTGGTTCAATAATTCCTTCTGTTTCAATTTTTTCTAGACGTTTTTGAAGATGAATTAATTCTTGTCGAAGATTTTTAATTAATTTTTGTTGATCATAAATTAGAGTTTGATTTTGACTAAAAGTATATACGAATAAAAATTTTCAATTGAAGAATATTTCTTTTTACTTTAATTTTTCTTCATATGTTTTATTTGTTTGATTGAAAACTTTTGTTATATGTTCATATTTAGTTGTTAAGTCAATAATAGTCAAATCTTTTTCTTGAAAAGTTGATGTTTGTTGATTATCAACTAAAGAAGCTTCTTTAATTGGTTCCAATTCATGTTTAATTTCTTTTTCTTTTATTTGATATTCTTTAATTGTAGATAATAATGTTGTTATACATGTTTGTAAAATTTTAACTGTATCTTTTAATACGCATTCAGAATTTTTAATGAAATCATTTGTTATATTATTATTATTATTATTATTATTATCATCATTATCAGATGATAATTGCTGAATCATTTTAAGACGATCAGCAAGTGATGTAAATTTATTTTGGTCAAGTAAGTTTATTATTGCATGACGAAATTTATATATTATATCATATAAATGAAAGAAAGGAAGTTTAAATTGATCTGTTGGAATCATTTGTGTAGTCATTCTGAAATAAAAGATATGAATTTAACGTACAGATAATGAATAAACACATACTTTTCTATATGTGTTGACGAACGTCGTGAATCGTCGATTGATGATGATTGTTGTTGATCTTGTTTGATCACTAGTTTAATATTTAAAATAATAATTGATTTTTCTTTTCTAGCTTTTGTAAATTTACCTGACTGATTTTCTTCATTGTCATTGTTATCTAAAGAAGAAAATGAAGGTTAACTGGCTTGATAAAAACTTTAAAAGTAATAAAAGATTAAGAGGGAATAAAACCAATGTCTCGTCAGTTTTTTAATGTTTAAACTATCTAAGAATTATTTTCTTTATTTACCAATACGATTTTCTAATGATTGTAATGGTATTTTTTCTTCTCTGGATGTTGTAGGAATATCAACTTGTTGTTCAATTTGATCCATTTCAGTTTGTTTTTCTTCGATTAATGATGTTTGTGGAAGATTTTCAATGGACTCAGTCTCTTCATTAACATCCTAAAGTTTAATTTTACAATAGAGTTATTGAAAATAAAAGAAACACAAAATAGTTAAACGTTTTCTTTTCTTATTAGAATATTAGTATAAAAAAAAAGAAGATTAAGTATGATTACCGTTGAATGAGATGATAAGCGATCATTTGATAGTTCTTCTATAGGATTAGTATGTTCCGGTAATGAAATGATGTTTTCAAAAGTATCTCGTGGTTCCTAAAAAGAATCAGAGTTTAGTTGAATATATAACAATAGGTTAAATGGTTTACTAAACATCCTGTCTCAATTTTTATGATAAATATTTCTGTACCAATAAATCTATTCGTAATACTGCTGCGTTAGAGAAAATATATAGTTAGATGTATTCTTCAAAATATCAATAAACTAACCCTCGTAACTTATTTTATTAGAAAGTTATAACACATTCTGACAAAAAGGTTTAGCCTGTTGTAGGCTATTTCAAAGGCTTCTTTGAAACTTAAAAGGTTGAAATACGTTTTTCAATGGGTAGTTTCAGATTTTAGAATAGATAAATCTTATATAATAGATATCAAAGATGATAGCTAGTGATTTATTAATTTGCTACAATCGTCATGTGATCAATACAAAAAGCAGAAACTCATTCAATTCTAACTTTCGGGTATATTCCATATCCGTGTTTCCAAGTTTATCGAGATACATAATAGCGCGTTGAAATTTACTGTAGATATAATGATTGTGTACAAAAGGATCTATGGTTAGAATGATAACAATAATACTAAATTAAGAAGAATAGAAATTTGAAAAAATGAAAATGAATTATAAGCCGATAGCAACAAGGTAACTATAATGTAAAGTTCCAGTAAAAAACAACAATGTCAGTTTGCAATGCAGAAGTAAGACAGATCGTTTTTCTGACGATCGATTATCTTTGGAAAGTCATTATTGTCTATTAAGAATTTCTATGAAACACGACCTAAAAGAAGTATCGAAGTATATAGGGTAGAAATTTGCACTTCCTCCCCCTCAGATCATAACAGTTCGTGATAGACGTTGATTTACAATCAACGAGCGTATATCAATAACCTCTCATCTTTATATATGAACTACTTCCTTATTGCATATCTGGAGGATTAAGTAAAACGATGGTGAAAAAAACTGTTCCAAAATAGATAGAATAAAATAATATCCCGATAATCAACAACAACATCTACATTGTGTTTTTTTTGTATTTTAACCTCGCAGAGATTACGCTAACCGCTTTTTATTTGACGTATTTTTGTATAGTAAAATGAATATAAAGAAGACATGTGAGTTCCACATTTTCCACTTTTCAGCAGAATCTCTTGCTGAGAGTTAAAATAATTTTTAACAAAATAAAATTTTTCTTACTGTTTGTGTCTCTTGATTAACTGAATTATTTTTCTATAAATAAATAAATCAATCAATTTTTTTTACGAAAAAAAAGGTAAAAGTTAATTTTAATTCAAATACCGATTTTCCTTGTTCATTGATGAATAATTGTGATTGATTCAATGTTTCTTCTGATGTTTTTTGTCCTTCTATTTGTAATTGATAAGCATTATCCGCTTTTTTTATCAATGTATTATGTTCCTAGAATTAATTATCGAAAAAAAAAAAATATCAATCTAAACAAACAAAATCATTTTCTTACTTTTTCACAATTTATTTTATATTCGTCAAATTCTTGTTGTAAATTTTGTAGTCTCTCGTTATTTATCGATTCTTTTATTTCAAGTACTTTCAATAATTCTTTTATACGAATAGTAGCCTATAGATATATAGGATTAATTGATTTTTATCATTCATACACATAAACACATACGAATTGTTGTAGATTGGCAAATGCTGTTGGTAAATTTTCATTTGTTACATTATTTAAATCAATCCCATCGTTTACATTAAATAATACATTGAGATCTGATAGATTTTCAATATTATTAGAAAGTATCTGTTCATTATGATCAATGATTTCATTTGAATGGTCAGATGTTTGTATTTCATCCTAAATCGAAGAATTTATTGTAATTGATGATTTCTAATCTTATGATTTTTTGCTATTGCGAGAATCTGTGTAGTAGAGAGAATAAAAAAATCTTACAGAAACCGTTGTTAATTGAACTTTTTCTTTATCTGTTTGATTTGAAGATTTATCGTCTTTTCCTTCAACTTTTTGCACTATAAAAATAAATATATCAAACAAAAAAATAAAATAAAATAAAATAAATATAATGTTACATACAGTTTGCCTTTCTTGTATCAGCGGTATTCTTAATTATAAAAAAAAAACGTCATCTTATTTATATTTAATTAAATATTAATTAGATCTGAAATATTCTGTACAAATTTGAAATTCCAAAAGTAGTGACGTCGACATCATTAGACTTTATAAAATACTCTCGAAAAACTTTCTCTCTATATACACTCTCGAAATTCTTTATCAGTCTACATATTTGTGTTTCGAATTGCAAATATTCAATGAGTAATGTTTTAACTATAATATAAACACTCTCATCCCCAGATTCTTACAAGCTAAACTTTTCTTTTGTTTGTTCACATGTTTTCTTTTCGAACTTTCAACAAACATCTAAATAAGTTTTCAAAAAAGCAATTACATATTCGGATACCCCTTGAAATGTTCTATCCCTCTGAATATCTAACAGATGCGGCATAAATAATAGCATCATTCATAGTTTATGTTTATCTTATCCATACTTGTAGATAGAAAACTACGCTTGTTTCAAATGATCCATTGTTCAACTGTCTATAAAATAGTAGAGAATAGAATAGAGAATATTTTGAGGTTAAGCACAGCTTTCTATCTATAAACGTGACCAAAATAAATAGAAAATATGCATGGCGTACCTGTTAGATCTTGACTTTCAGTTATTTACTGAGACGTATTTTGAACATTGTCAATACGTCCTTAGCTTTACTTCAATATGATTATTCACTAGAGCCTGTCGGGTTGGCCTCCGAATCCGAATCCGAGTTTAAAAATTTTGGATTCGACGAGCTCTATTATTCATACATACATTACTATTAGAGAAATGCCGAATAAAACTCCAACAATTTTTTGAAGATTAAAATGGAACACGTGATAACATCAGTTGGAGAGAATACAAAATTCATGAAGAAAGTGGTGACGTCATGTGTGAGTAATTCTAATCGAAGTGAAGATATGGATACATTGACAATGTTCGAAATATTTTCTTAGTAAATGAATGAAATTCAAGACGTAAATATGTAAAACCTATCAGAATATCTAATTACTTTTGTAAAAGCTTATTTTCATATTTATAAAAATTTTATACAAAAAACATACGAATGCACAAAAAAATATTTAAGGATAAGTGTCTTCAAACTATATAGTTCCAATTCAAAACATAAATATGTAGGATGATAGAAAATTTCGAGAGTGTATATAGAGAGAAATTTTCCTCGAGCTTTTTTTTTTATAGAGTATAATAGGATATAGGTGTTACTACTATGTGCAATATTCAATATCACACAAATCGTTTTATACATTGCAAACTAATAATAGACGATGAGTTAATCTTTTATTAATTACTTCTACTTTATGTGACGATAGAAATCAAAACTTTAGTCTTATTACGAAATTCCTTTTTCTTTGGCAAAAAAAAACAATTTTAAGCGTGATAATTTTCAATCGTTTATAACAAGTTGACAGATTTGTGACCCATGCTGTGACAATGTGGGAAGCGAATAATTAAGAAAAACAGTATAAGTGTTCTATTAACTTTAAATACTTACATTTGCATCAACATGATGAGTAACTGATTTAATATTTGTTGAATTATCTATTTGATTTTGATATTGTTGAATATTATTTTCTAATTCATTAATATCATCTATATAAGATTTAATTTTTATTTCATATTGATTTAATTGATCATGTAATATTTTCTATAGAAAATTTTTTTTTTAAATAAAATTATTTATTCCATTTATTCTTACTTGATTATTTTGATTTGTTTGTATTTCATTTTCTAATAATTGAATTTTATCATCTCGATTTATAATTTCTAAAAGAAAATATTTCAATTAATATTCTTTCATATACAATATCATATATGCCTGTATTTGCTATATCTAATTTTGTTTGAAGATTAGTTAATTGTTCTTTAGTTTCTTTTGGCGTTTGAGCTGATTTCTTTTTTCCTCTAGAGAGAAAAAAAAATTTAAAAATCAATAATAAAGAAAATAAATAATTCGAAGTTTACTTTGCTTGTTGTTTTGCTGCAGCATTTTGAATTAAATGTTCAATAATTTCTTCATTAAGTTCATTTAATCGTGTACCTAATTCTTTAACATGAACATAACAATCTTTAACATCAAATGATTTAAGTGTTTGATCAAATTCATTTTGTGTTTCATTGATTTCATCAGATATATTAAATTCTTTTGAACTAAAACTTTGTTTTTGTTCATTAAAAAACTATAAGACAATAAAAAACAAAAATAAAAGATTATTCTAATTAGATGAAAAGTTTAAATGAATAATTTACTTGGCCAATTTGTTCGAGTAGTTTTGTTTTTTCATTTAATTGTTCGGTTTGTCCAACAATGAAAATCATTACACGTTGTTGATACTAAATATTAAAATTAGATAATAAGAAAACAAAAAAAAAAAAATATATATATATATATGAATATGATAAGAATTACTCGTTTTTTAGCTAAAGTATCATTTAATAAATTTTCTAATTCTTTTATATCAGCAACATGTTCAACATTTGACATGTCATCATGTGTCATTCCATGTTGAATTAAAGATGATTGAACTGAAGATTCATAATTATTTAATGTCTAAAAGATTTTTTTTTCTATTATATTTTCCATACAAAAAAACAAGAAATCATATTACATACATCATCAACACGTTTAAGTACTATATTTAATTCTTCTTTTGTTTGATTAGCAATACGTTGTAGACGATTTCGAGTATTTTTTTCAATAACTTCTCGACCTGGATCTCGATTATTGAAATCACTATCATCATTATCTGAACTATTGTTACGTTTGTGTAGCATTTTTGAACGATAACAATCATATTGAAACATATTAATCTAATTGACAAAAAAAAAGAAAATGAAATTAAAAATCGAATAGATTTCCTAATCAAAATCGAATCTGTTTTTCTTTTTATTATTTTCTTCTCAAATAATTTTTTTTTCTAATGTATTACAGATTCAATAGGTTAAAAGAAGGCTTCTGCTCATAATTTATAATGTATTATAAGTATAGAGAATAATAAAAGAAAGAAAAAAAAGTATATTTTCTTTTGTATTCTTTCAAACATCTGACATGCTTTCTTGATTATATACAAACAGACTACTGTATAATAATAATACATAATTGAAAAAAGAAAGATTGAAATTTAATGAGCATACCATGATTTGCATCTCTATAAATTTTATCAAATGAAGAGAAAACAAAAAAATTCTTCATTAATATAATACTATAAATTTTAATTCTAATCTCTATTCATCATCAAATAAAATGAACACTGAAAAGAAAAAAGATTAATAGTTTCTATAACAAAGAAATAACATCACTTAAGTTAGTCAACTTACTCAGATTTATTTCGTTTTTTTCTTCTTCTTATTCTCTTATTTACCATTCACATACGCTATTTATGTTTTACTTACTTAACAGCTTTTAAAGTTAAAAAAAATGGGTTTAATTTATACATACACATACCTGTGCACGACCGGTTTTTTTTTGTATTCTTTTTCTTCTCACCAACCTACACACAAACATACTTCGATGGTACCATAGAAGCGTTCATTTTTATGCCCCAAGAAACAAAAACTATATATGACTAATGCAAAAAGAAAAAGTTCAAATGAGTTTTAATTAAGCTAGAAATTTAGATTTCATTCTGCTTGAGTAGATAAGAATATTGTTTTTTTTTTGCATTGATATTTCATAGACAAAAAAATTTCAAAATTTTTTCGATGAAGAAAAAAAATCTTTTTTTTTTTTTCTTGTTCGTAACTGAATTTATTGACGAATCTTTATTAAAATATTACTATGGTTGATGATTACTTAAGTGAATCAATATTAAAACATACGTAATAAAATTTAATCGAATGCATAAAAAAAAAATCAGAATGTTTTATGAAACAAAAAAAAAATACTTTTGATCATCGGTTTTTTTCGAGTTGGGATTTTTCACTTTCTCTAATTGGATGCTGTTACACGACATATACAACGACTCATCCATAATCAGCACTGTTTTCTGAGATCAAATAGATCCAAATATGAGGGTATGGGCGTAGAGAAAATACTATTCTCACATCTTCTATTGAGAAAGATAATGCAAAATAAATGCTGAAAAATTTTGGTGATCAAAACTATTTTCACCCATGTTTTATATTTTAAAAGTTGTATGTAGATATAGACAAGATGGTCCTAGTTCCGACAGGACCGGTGTCAAATTGTTTTTTTTTTCGACAGGGACCAGGGTCAACACTTTTCTATTGAGATTGATATGTTTTATTGTCATGTCAAATGTCATATTGTCATGATTCATGTGTTCTAAAATTTTATGCGAAAATTATTTGAGTAATGATCATTTCAGTGTTTGTTGTTATAATTTCGATAGTAAAATTAATCATATTTTTTTCTTCGTAAACAACAGAGTTGTCGCATGCATAAACGTGCAGAATAGATGAAGTATTAGCGAATCTCCGAGAGGGAGAATGTTAAAGGTTATGCGAGTCGCACAAGATATCTTGAGCTTATTGCCAATGCTAGAAAATGATATCGCATTTTTCGTTTACTAAGCGCGAAACCAACACTAAAAAATGATTAATTCTGCTCATTAATGGTTGTATGTCAACTGCTGATATTAACAGTTGCAGTATGTGATTGATGTTTTTCTTCTGTTTGTTGATACATGAAACTTTTTTTTTTAATTTGGTTTTTCTTAAAAGAAAATTCATTATTGAAAACAATAAAAAGTCAAGCTTTGAAGTGATCTGTTTATTTATTATTAAACTTTCTAGTGTATTGATTCGAAAACAATTCATAATAGAAATATAAATTATATTTTTAAAAGAATTGCTATTATTAAAAGAAGCAGCCATTGAAAATTCATCATTGGTTGATGTAATGTTGCTATTGCTACGTTCGGTTTTAATGAAGTTTATGTTCGCATTGTAGTTAAAGTTGTTGTAGTTGTTTCTTGTATAACTGGTGGTATTATATCTGATAATGGTAATAGTCCATATTGCAGCAATAATTGTTGTAGTTGTGCATATTTTTGTATTCCATTACACATCGGTTTGGTACATACACAAGTAAAACTGGCTTCAGTATCTGGTTTTTCCATGGTATTTGATTCAATTATTATACCTGATCGATTGATATTTTCACCTTGTGGAACACATTTTCAATCAATATAGGATCTATCTTTACGAAATAATTGACAAAATCCATTGGGACAATGAATACTTTGGTTTTGATTATTGGAACACGTAAGATTGAAAACATATGATTGATCAGAATGTAAAAGTTCACGTAGTTTTGTTTGAACTTCGTCATATTGCAAATTTTTCACCAGGAAAAAAAAAGGACAAAATTATTATTTAAAAGTATATTGAATTTTATTATGTGTATTCATATCTATTAAACTTACTTGTGTTATAAGTTTTGTTTACATCTTCTTTGCAATCTTTACTATCACTACAGACCGATTGCAGTGAATTGGAAGCTATTTTTTTTTTTTGTTAAACCAAATCATTGTCATATTTATAGCTATTCTATTTCTATTTAATAAAATTATTGTTTGTTCGGGAAGATGAGTGAAAAATACAGAAGCATTATTGTTTTCGAAATAAATCGATAATGTTGTCACACGTATTAAACTTGGTTCATTTTCTCTTCGACAGTCTGGTCTTGTCGTATTTAATACTTCGGAAGAATTAAACCCTAATCCTTGATAACAGTCTAAACATTCAATAGCCAACGTTGCAATTGGCAAGTAGAAAATGAAACCAAACGTGACCAAATAGCAGAACATAATAGAAGGATAAATAACAATAATATACATGCCACTACTTCGAATATATATAATATGATCTTTTGTTTCTTTTTTGAGAAAGTCCGCGTTATCAAATACTTATTTCAAATCTATTATCACTTGCGCATACTTCCATTGAAAGTAAGATTTACATGCATCATGATACACTTAGCATTGAGTGGTGAATGATTAACGTATTGACATCATTGAGAGATTAATAAAATATTTGCCTATGTATTTTAGATATGACTGTTAAACACTATTACTTCATTCATGCTTTTCTTGTAACTGCCCAAGTCGAACAATTTCAATGTATTCAAATAAACAAGAAAACAATTTATAAAGTTCAATAATATCTCGAAGTTCTCGCTGCTTAAGCCCACCAACTGATTCGTCGCTTTTAAGTTGGGACTATATATTTCATGTAGACTCAAACGAACTATGAATACTCTAAAAGAAGTTCAGACTCTTAGCTTATTGCTGCGGAGTCACTGCACTTTTACAGTATTTTTTAAAATGAATACCGTGGTAAAAGAAAAACTGATTTTCGCAATTTCGACTTGAAACTTTGTATAGAAATAGGTATTAATGACAATATTTTCCAGTAGATATTTCAGATATTGTTGTTGTTTCTATCCTAAGATACAGCTATGATAAAAGCGTGTGTTTTACATCGTTCATGTACACCGGCAGATTTTATATATTTATTTCAGGAAAGGAACAAATCAAAAGACCTGAAACGTTCATAAAAAACTATTCTTGTTAACACGTGTCGCTGCGCAATATTTCAAGTCGAAAATCAGTTTTCCCTAAGAGGACCACGGTATTCATTTTAAAAAGTACCGTAAAAATGCATCATCCTTGCAGCAATAAGCTAAGAGTCCGTACTCTTTTCTGAATATTCAAAACTCATGTGGATCTACACGATATACATAGTCTCGACTTAAAAATCAATTATTCTTAACTTTTTACAAAGGATTATCGTTTTTATTTTATTTGACATGCTTGTCAATGAAATACATTCCGTAGATATCGATATTAACTCAGTCCTTAATAAGAATGTGTGCGAATACAGAAAATGTGATTCTAAAGTTAAGTTGTTGAGTATAGAGTATTTAGAAACTTTCTCGAAAAATTTTATTATCATACATCACTACAGAAAATTTCTTTATATTTTAAATAATTGATACAAATTTAAACTTATGTCAAATATTGAACTGTAAAATCTCTATTTCATAATAATTTCCGAGTTTGAAAAGCAGTGCTCTTCCAAGTAACAAGATACATTAAATGACCAATTACAGCCTGAGATAACCTTGTAATCATTATGTTTTTCAATGTCTTGGTAGTCGTCATTCCGAATGTAGACCGTTGTTGTCTCTAAAATGATCATAATTCATGTTGTGCCAACGTGGTTTGTAATTTTTCTGTCAATATCAAATTGTTCCACTATATTTGTTCGTATAAGAACATTTGATGAAAGACATTTACGAATAAAACTAGATCTACTAGCATTGATGAATTAACAACAAGCTGTGAGAGCAATCCGTGCAGGATTAAAATGTGAAACTTGATGTAATTGCTGTTGCCAATCTCAAAGAGATTGTTTTATTCTATCTATTTTGGGACACATTTCTTCATTAACCTTGTAATCGTTATCCATCTGTCTAATTCTGCTCGTCTCTTATGATCGACACACTTGATTGCTTTTTCTTTTTTTCGCTGTTACTTTTATATATTAAAAAAATAAAACATGTGCATCAAGGGAAGGTAGAACTATTTTTGATGTATCAAAACACCAATAATCATATAAATATTCTTCTCATGCTGATATTCTTGTACTTAAATTTTTCACAAAAATCTTTTTAAAATCTCCTGTGTCTTGTAATCAACATGTAAGAAAAGAATAAACATAAAATTTTTAATCATAGATAATATTGTCATGATATTCAAACTATTTTCATTAGTTAATAAAATATTCAAGAATCAAATAGATTGTCTAAAGTAAAATCTTTTTGTTAGAAATGAAAAATTAAATATATTTAACTTTAGTATATCTGAGTAATCTGTTCATTTTGAGAAAAAAAGCATGATCGAGAATATAGTAACTCATAGTTTGGAACATAATAAATTATGTTTCTGATTTTATTCATAGGAAACTTTTATCACATGCATATAAGTTTCACGACATGGCGAACAAATAATATTCCATACTCATCTAATTATTACTGTAGTGTTTTGGTTTATAAAATTTGTTTTTACGTGCTGTATTTGATTTATTAGGAGTATGTGTATTTATCTTTCCGATCATTTTGTTTTTGTATCACGTTGAAGAAATCAATCATATTGAAATTGAATAAATTACAGTACAAGCATTATACGTAGTCGTTTGACTAAAAAATACGGATTGTATCGTATAAATTGTCATGCATCAGTTAATTGCTAACGATGATTATACACATTTACTTTGTCGTTCTCTTCTTTTTTTTTGATAGGATCGATTTAGCATAAAAAAGAAACGGTGGTATATTTTTATTTTCTGTCCACAGCATTACAAAATATACAAATATTGATTCATTTTGCTCCTAGGTGCTATATTGTATTAGGTGAAATCAGGTTGAGTATTATTAAGTTGAAGTCTTGCATTGATAAATTTTTCCATACGACAGTAAATATGAATTTTTATCAGTTAGTTTCACTGTCTTTGAGTACATAGATATTTCTGTGCAAAAATAGATATATCATTATATAGCTCATTCTTTATTCGCAATTTAGAACATTTAATAATTCAAATTCATTAAGATAGATAATTGTGTTTCTTGAACTGGACGATTAACTCGTTAGGAATAATACAGCTATAGTGTATTCATCATTGAATTTCTAAGCGCATATGTATTTCTTATGATTAGAAGTGTGAGTTGATCAGCTGAGCCATCACTTCAGCTACTAACGCTCAAATGATTAAGCTGTGACACAAATATAGATATTTGTTCTTTAAAAATTTCTGACATTCCAAATTAGTTTTTGGAGATGCTACCATCTGATTTCTTGTCAATAAGTTCTCTACCACCATTTTCTCTTTTTTCATTCGAAAATCTCTCGACATTAAGAAACTTTAAAAAACTCATCGAAAATTTTCAGCCGCGGATCAATGCGTCGGCTTACACCTACGCCTATGGTAGTATGATGAGGGTGCTGTATAGTAGTTGTAAAAGATCCTGCTGCCAAGTAAAAAAATACCTAAAGATTAATCCTTTAGTCTGATAGTTTGATCAGAAATAGAGCATGTTGAACTCGGATCATAAGGACTTGTTCGATCTTCATGCGGAAAAGCTAGAAGATCAACATAAAGCTTTTCTTCAGATGATGATATCTCAATTTAGAAAACAAATCTCATGACGTTAGACCCCTTGTTCGATAGCTCAGTGCTGCCTCTATCACCAGGAAAAACTTCATATTAAATGATTTTAGTTTGCCTAATTTATGAAGTAATCTCTACATGAGAGTTGATGAGAATCATCGAAAATTGACTGATATCTTCGATTAGTTTTAACCATTTGCCTTGAAATATTTTTCAGTCAGTGCTCTAATCTAATCAAGTTTTCTTCGCAAAATTTCACCATCGTAGCCATCGATGCGGAAGAGATCCACGCTGAGACCGTCATAGACGATAGAGGCTTCCCTGCACCTCAAAATTGGAACAGATTGCAGTACCCTATGTTTGACACAATATAGACATGCGAATCTTTATTTGCCAATAAGAAAATGGGGATTAACATATTTAACTAGTGGAAAATCGGCTGTTTTCATCGTAAATCAGTTGTATTAAGGCCTATCGACCGTGGATTGCTGTTTGGGATCAGGATTAATCGAGCTCTATTTCTAGTCAAAATATCAGGCACAATGATAGAAGTTAATGTACTTTTTATCTAGTAGCGAAACTTTCTGCGACTACTGTGAAAAAAAATGATATCATCTCTGGTTTTTGTATTGTTGTCTTCTTGTATCAAGTTCAATTTTTCAAAAAACAATATATTTCAATGAATGAAAATGAAGATGATACTTAATGTAAAAGCTAAAATAAGTATCAACAATTGATTATTTTATAAAGAATTGAACGAAAAAAATTTTTTTTTCGTAAAAAATTAAACTCAATGTGACTTGCGTATGTTATTGATATATATATTTTTTATTAAGATAATCTGATCAAATAACTTAACAATATACTTAAAATATTGTTTAGATAAAAATGGGACGTTGTTGCAAGTGTTGTAAAAGTCTTTGCAAAGACTTTAAAGAGTATGTAAAAACAAAAAATATTTTATTTTGATTATGATTTTTATTGTAATTTTATTTCAATAGATTTGCCATGCGTGGTAGTGTGATTGATATGGCCATTGGCCTTGTTATTGGTAAAGCATTTAGCGATGTTGTTCAATCACTGGTTAATGATATTATTTTACCTCCATTTGGTTTAATTTTTGGTGGTGTTGATTTTAATAATTTAACAATAAAAATGCACAGTTTTGGACATCCAAATCAACCACCAGTTCTACTTCGTTATGGTGCATTTATTCAACATATAATCTATTTAATAATCGTATCATTTGCATTATTCCTCATAATTGTATTGGTTAGCAAGCTACGTAAAAAGGCAACTAAGGAAAAACAAGAAGATCAATATGCTGAGTTGAAAGAATTAAGTGAAGAAGCAAAAGTATTACTAGAAATTCGAGACTTATTGGCAAGTAAAACAGATATTAAATTGTAACTATGACTATATTCATATCTTTCTTATATATACTCCTTTTACAAGAAAAAAATAATAATTAAATAAAATTTCATCTTGAATAGAACTTTTCAACGACTAAGATAAACTGAATCAATAACCAAATGCAATCAATAAGATATGTGCATACAAATATCGATTAGTATATAAATAGAATATTTACAGACATTATATTGCGTGTGATTGAGTTGAATTAACTAACACTTATTTAATATGATTATGCGATCAGTGATTTGATTTTAAAAGAAGAATAAACAACTATAGAGAAGAATGATTTGTTGATGATTACCTTGAAACTTCAAAATAGAAGTCACATTGAAAGAAATCATTCACTTGACTGCTCGAAAAGTTGCAAAATTTGATAGTTATTCAGTATCTTACCGAAACTTCAGAATACAACAGAAAAGACAAGGACAATTCATAACGTTCATGTCAGAGCTTGAAACGGAAAGAAATTTTCGATTTCCATCTTGTCCCGCTTTGAGAGAAAAATTTTCTTCGAACCAAAACCTTGCTCTGATTCAATACTCCGTTACAACTTCTAGTATTGATGAATAATATGTGTAAAGAAGAATAATGATGAGTGGGAAAGAGTCTAGAAATTATAGAAATCACTTGCTCAAATCATTGTCATAAAACGTTTGTAATTCATTGCGGAGATCTAAAATATATTAAATAATCGAGTTTTATCCTCAATTTCAAAAACGTATAAACCTGAGCGACTAATGAAAATGTAAAACATTGAAATACTTAACCGCAATTCGAAAATACTAAATCGTACTTCGAATACATAGGCATGATTTTTTAATATATATATATAACGGTGATCCATAAAGAATGAGATAGACTCAAGTCAATTTCTCCAGATTAAATTCTGTCGGATAGATTCGAAATCCGACTACTCATAGCGTTTTTTGTTAATATCCGCTTACCGGATTGACTGAGTTCCAATTAGATTTATGTTGTCGGAAACGATGAGATCCAACTGATAGAATCTATCATATTCGATGTCAGAAAATCATCGGAATCCACTATATCAAATGAGAACTGAAAGAAGACTCTACAATAAAATTCTTTCTCAAGATCCAAACATTCGAAGCTATGGGATTATATAAGAGTTGAACAATTCCACTTGTTGAATTCGATCATTTCTGATAACGTAGATCCGATTGGAATTATTTATATCGAATTATCGAATACAAATGGGAAAACTTCTAACTATTAATTATGAGGAAGACTCAAAATATGTGTAAAAAAAAAGAATCACCACAATTACCTTGGACATTAAAATTAAAAATATTTCTTTATTTTCATATTTTTATTTTATGTTATCAGAACTTTTGACTAATCCTAAGTAAGTCTGAGGAAAATGGTATAACTTTTAAAGTAAACAAAGAAAATATTTAAGCATCTTCGAAATAAGAACAAACATTGCTAGAGATTTGCCATAAAAGACTCTCTTTCAGAATTTTCGAATTATTATCGACAAAGATTTTCTCTGAAATAGTTCTTTTCGAAAAATCGTTAACAAAAATCAACAGACTGAGAATTTGTAGAGAATTCTATAGCATATTTGGAATTTCTGTCGAGATTCTATTGCAAAAATGGTTTGTCAATTGCGACTTTTAAGCTGTTGCAATTGTAAATACCGGTTTATCTTTTCAGTTTTTTATCATCAAGAAAAACTTATCTGAAAAACAAAATTAAGAGTTTTGCAGAGCGAAAAATTCTCTATGAGCTACAATAAGAATAGAACTTGTGATATGCACTTCTGATTCATAACAAAAAAAACGAAAATTAGTGTCCTATTCTTTATGAACTACCCGTTCGCGTTAAATTATGTGATATTGCTGATCATAAAATCTCGCCATGGTTATAATAATATGAAATATATATATAGGCCCAAAGTGAAAGTATAAACAATATCGATAGGATGTTAGAGTATTGAAAACCATCAAAAATTATGATAAATCAATTCAAGTAAAAAATTATATAAAAATCAGAAATCATTTTATTTGTCTTTGATACTATTTGACACATTCGTCATAAGAATTTATAATGATTATCGTGAATATACATTCTCGATATAGATAGTTTCTTTATAAAATTTTCACATGAAGAGATTTCGGAGATTTAAATTTATTCTACTTGTCATCTAGTGTCCTGCAAGCATATAAATTTTCGCAATTGGACCCAGATCGGTACTCTTTTCTTCTATCTAGACTTGGACCGGAGATAATCGACATTCGGCAGATACTTTCACAGATACAATACACTTTTCAAACTTTTATTTTATATGAAAAAGTATACTATTTAGTTTCTTTCATAAACAGCAACAAAAAAACAGAAAATCATCTCAAATTTCACAAAAAAAGTAGGTGAATAAAGTGATTCAAGATTCACTCGTTGTCTTTCTGCTTCTAAAATTCGGTTAATTTTGCTAAGTATATGTTTGTTTGTTGCTGATGATGTTGGAATGTACCTTTTTGGTAATTCATTTTATCTCCATATATTCAATTACTTCGTCATATGGTTCACCATCATTTGTAGATGAATTTGTTTTTAGTAAAACAAAATCGCTTTTGACTTCTCTAACCTGTTCTCAAGTACAATTAATTACTTAATCATGATCGAACTGGTTTTCATTCTTATGCTTTAATATAAATTAGCAGTTTAAAAAAGTAAAAACATTTTAAAATTTCGAAATCTCATTAATTGCGGAGTCGATCCCAATGGCTCCGGCGAATGTGCACTCGAGTCTATGTTTCGGACCGGGCCGAATGCTGGGTATCCGACCTATTTGCAGGACACTGCTCCCATCATCTTGTCGTAACTTCGTCGCGCTTCATCGTGATCTGTGGTCCATGTCAACTGTAAAATTATAAAAATCTATCAGGAATAATATGAGAAGAGACTAAACATAGGGTTAAATTTTGACACAATAACGAAAACTCTAAAAAAACATTATTGCCTAGAGAAAAGTTATTAGCACAATCCTTGCAAGATTAAAGCGTGAAACAGAATGTAGCTGCTGTTGCGAATCATAGGAAGACTATTTTACTCGATGTATCTTAGAATATGTTTCTTCATCCTTCTTTTACTTAGTTCTCTAGAAATGCATTAAGAAAGTAGCTAATATTTTGTAACGAGGCACTATTGATATAAGGTTTGCAATCGTCTATCACCAACGTCTACATCGTCTGTGATGGTTTCTGAAAGCCACCTATCAAGGTTGGTGGAAAGAGAGAAATGGGAGTGAATGCAAATTTCTACCCTATATACTCCAACATTCCTTTTAGTTTGTGTTTCACAAAAATAACAGCATGCAATCAACGTCGCACTCTGCGGCTACCCATCTCATTCATCAAAGATTGCATAGATTGAAAAATATAGCTTTTCTTCTATTCAAAATACAACACTGCTTCCTATAGAGCTTTATTAATCATTCATTGGCTTATTGCTTTTTCTAAACAATAATATTTATTAAAACTCTCTTTTTAATATCGAAATTTGAGTTTTGTATCTCTACTTTTATGATGTTAGCGTCATTTGTAACAACTTATTCTTAAAATAAATATCGATTTCATAAAAACTAAAGAAAATACAATAAACAGGCTGATTTTGTAACCACTTCTTATTTACAATAAGTTCATCTAACATTCTCTAATCAATGAATTTTTAATAATCCATTAGGAAATTATTTGAGATTCGATATTTTTTCATTTTTATATACTTAAAGATTAGTTATTTCTTAAACTAAGACAAAAATTCTGATTTATTCATCCATCTATTTGATCAAATAAAATTTTCAAAGATTGTTACTTGATCCTTTAATGCATTTATTAAACTTCTCAAACAATAGAGAAACGTAAATGCACTTATTAGTCAAAAAATAAATCAAGTATCTATAATGATTTGCAAAAATATCGAAATTTTTCTTTGTCGATCATGATGCCTACTGTTTAACATGGATTTCTATGACATTATTACTATACCATTCAATACCATCTATGCACACGTATAAAATTACTTTCATTTGTTCGATCATAACTACTATAAGAGTAATGCATATATACATATACGTACAAGAGCAAAAAAAAAACCTCATTTGTTTATGTGCAATATGAAGTTATAACAGCCAAATATTTCTCTCGTCGTGCGTATGGCATCAGAACACGAGAAAAAAAAAGAAATCCGTTCTGTTATTCTTTTCTTTTTCTCCGCTGTCGTTCTACCCGCTGACAAAGAATAATTCACTACTCTAGAAATATGTACATAAACATAATACGTAGGTTACCGCTTATTTTTCGTAAATATTCTTTTCTATGTGTGATTATCGTTTGTTTTTGGTCACTTATTCAATTACGTAAAATACGTTTCGAAAATTATTTATCACAATCAATCCATAATAACAACAATAATGATATTTATTCATATTTCAAATCAAAATCATCTAATTCTTATAATATTTCTACGAATTTACATATTCATGATGTTCTTATTATTGTACGTACTTCTAAAAATACTCAAGTAGTACGAATGCCATCTATTCTACATACATGGTTTAAATTTTCTCCAGACACAACATATATAACTACAAATGGTAATGCAACATTTTTTCATCGTTATATTCCCGAACGATATTATCATCAGATACATTCGACTAATTGTAAACAAGCACATTCTATACGTGATTTATGTTGTCATAGTGCATCAGAATTTTATATTTATTTTAAAAATGAAAATAGATTTAAATGGTTATGTCGATTTGATGATGATCAATATGTAAATGTACCATTACTTATTGATTATTTAAAACAATTTTTTCCTGATAAACAACTTTTATATATTGGTAAACCAAGTTTCAAAGAACCAAAACGTGGACGTGGTATAGAGTTTTGGTTTGCAACTTATGGTGGTGGTGTTTGTTTTTCTAGATCTCTTTTAAAAATGATTCGCAATGATGTTCAACCAAATCATAAATTTATGGAAGGTTGTATATCAACGAATTTTCCTGATGATACACATATAGCTTATATACTCAGGAAAAAATATAATGTTAATTTAACTATTGCAAATGATTTTCATCATCATATTGAACGAAATTTATTTACTAATTTAACAGATCCAACAAATATTGATCAAGCGATTACACTTGGCTTTAAAGGTAGTAATGTACCTCGATTTATACCTTTAATAAAAAATGATGTATATCATATGCAAACATTACATTGTTTATTATATCCAGATGTAAATTGTATGTATTTATTGAGAATTTTATTAAATAAATTATATGAAGAAAAAGCAAGATTAATTTAAACAAAATGTTATTTATTCTTGTTGTATTTTTTTTTCGTGATGACGAGATTCATCATGATAATTTCATATGTTTACTAAAAAACTAAGTAAGCTTTCTTCGATACAAATGGATAAAAGAAAAAAATAAAAAATAAAAAAAATTTTTTATAACGTATTTAATGAATAATAAACAAAAAATTAGGCAAAAGCTAAAAGAAAAAAGGAGTTTTTGATTAATCGTTAACATTTTCCTTTTTTCGTTATTTTCACTAACTATTCGAAGATTGTGAATAACAAGATAAAAGCGCATAGTTTTGTTCAAAAAAGGAAAAACAAAGAAAAAGAGAAAGATCATATGCCTATGAAGTATATTACTCTTGAGAATCACATAGAATATACATCTATTATTAGATTTTGTTTAGAAAATATAATCATTATTGTTTAAATAAAGGAATTAAATGACTAGTGACGTCAAAAAAAAACCAATATTTTCTTTATCCCATTTCTAATGTTGATGTAGTTGGCGTGTTTTGTTGAACAGCAGAATTCGATGTTTGTTGTTGTTGTTGTGAATTAGTTGTAGTTGTTGATGTTGGTGTTGGTGTTTCAAGATTAAGTAATAATTGTGATAACCATTTTTTAGTTGATTGATCTTCTTTAAGTACAGCATCCTATAATAATCGAAAGAATTTCAAATATATTTTTCTTTGTAACAAAAAAAAATCAATTACAAATGTATGATCTTTAAGACAATCAGGAAGACATGATCGAAGAGCTTCCCGAGCACGAGGATTATCCGATAAACGTAAATAACATCGAATAATATGTTTTAATAAACGACCACTTGCTTCTCTTTGCTATCCTCGTAGAAGAAATTATTTTATATAAATTAATTAAAACAAAATGATCGAAACCTGTTGAAGAACCATTCGTCCAAGAACCATAGCAACATGTGAAAAACGATCAAATGTTTCACAAATATAGTTTAAACCTGAATCATCACCGAGAATTTTTTGTAAAATAAATGTTGCAACTGTTTTAGATAATTCACTTCCCGATTGCATTATACGTAATGATAATGGAATAATTTCGGTTGTTAATAAAAAATTAATAACTTCTGTTTCATCAGTTTTAACAAGTGCACCAATAACACCTAATGATGTTAAACGTAAATATTCAAATGGTCTTGTTGATGATTTTGTATTTAAAAATGGATAAAGAAATAATGGAATATTTGCTTGAATAAAAAGTGTTCGTGTTTCAGGATGTGATGCTATACATTGTAATAAAGCTAATGCATTACAAACACGATTTGATTGTTGTGCAGTTAATGTCGGTGGATTAATATATGGATAAACTGAACTAAATGATACAACAAAAAACAAAAACAAAACATCACAAATAATCAATATAGAAGTTTAAATATATATGATTTACATCACTTCATATAGAAGTACAGCAACAGATCCAAATGAATGCCAAAGTAAAACAGCTAGATCAGCAACTTTTTCTCGCTTACGACTTAATTCCATCAAAGCAGCTTCACGTGTTGATGATGAAAGTAATTCAGTTATCCAATTAGCAATACGTTCACGTGATACAGGAGCACTATTAGTATTTGATGTTGATTGACTGGAATTTGTATTAGAATTATTTGATGTTTGACTACTAGTTCCTACTGCTACTGATGAACCATTACTAGCAACATTTGGTAGAGTATTTGGACTAGGTGAAGGAGTTAAGGATGATGACGATGATGATGATGATGTCGTGTTCATTCTTTATGAAAAGAATCTAAAATCATGTAGTATTAAGATTGAATAGAAAATTTATATTTTCTTTTATACCTTTTAGAACTTTATTTGTTACGTATTAACTTTCATAAAAATAAATATCTTGGGTATTTTTCTTTCTATTATTGGCTTTTTTAGTCTAGTCACCTGAATTTTCATTTTATCTTCTTGGAATAATTCTATTGGTTATATCGACAATCCGATTATAATAACTACAAAATGATGTCGCTTATTTATATAAAAAAAAAAGCGATGCAAAAGCATTTTAAGACAAACTTACTTGATTATCTCCAATAATCGAAAACTAAACGAACGTTTTGTATACAGATCTTTACAGATGATTTATGTGACACGACATTTTCGTGATAAGTATAAACAGACAAAATAATTGTGCAAAGAAATATTCTTTTTGTTAGTTATGTTTTTTTGCCATTGTCGTAGCTTATTCAATACAACTGATTACTGGTATGACGTCGAGAAAATTTCTTCATAGTATATTGATATCCATGAGTATGCATTACGAGTATTATTCACTTTTTCCATCACTTGATTCTTAATAAATTAATTGTTTTTGCTTAGTTGAAAAGAGTATTATATTGAGAGAAAAGGAAATTGAACAGTTAATTAATAAAACAAAATTCATCATTGAAAATTGTCAAACTAATAGTAACACTAAAATCTTCAGCTGAATAGAATAGTTTTAGTTGTATTTATGTTAACGAGATCAAGCAAGAATACAGTCTATGCAATCAATGTAGGGAGTTCTCTAATTATGAGACTTCCGGTACAAATAAACAGTATAGAGTGGATTATTTCACGGCACTTTAGAAGTATCTTGATATTTCTTCTTTTCATTTACTCTGAAATTCATATTCATTTATTTCCATATATACGTTTGCACTTAAGAAAAAAAGTAAATGATCACCGACAGAGGAATGGAGATGCTGTCAGGCGATTTCTAAAATTACAAAATAAACATGTCATTCTCTATTTATTTGTAATCTTATTTGTATAGAAAGATTCGAAAACAGTGAAAGAAAAAAACCAATTGTCATTACAATGTTCGTTTATATTGCACCGTAAAACGATATCCTTTACGATCACTTATAACATTTAGAGATTTGTGTATCCATAATTTTTAGTCACGGTCATATCATTGAATCGATGTTAATGCAAGCACCTATTTGAATGTACTGGAACATAGGATCTGTCGTTTTTAGAGCTAGACCCAAAAAACATTTTATGGAAGATGAAGCCGAAATTTTTATATTTATTGTTTTATCGTCAGCAAGTATCAAAGCTTTTTCCAAATATCAACAAATCTAACAAAAAAAAAAATAAAGAACTTACAGAAAATGATGAATATCACGCGCGCATAAGTGAATTTTATATTATTCTGTACAGAAATACTTTGTCGTTTTTTTTTTGTCAATATTAGTGATTCTTAATTGTATGAGAAGAATAAAAAAATATAAACAAAAGGAAATTAAAATGACATCATTCAAGTACTAATGATCAATTACAATTATCGAAAAATGATAATAGTAATTAACAATAAAATTATCATTTTTTATTACAATTTTATTTAGATTGATTCGAACTAAAATTTTAGTCAATAACGATTGCTTGACGATAAGCTAATTTCTAAATGTCATCAATTCATTCATTATCTACTAAACTACCTTCCTTTTCCTCGGTAAAAAACGAAAAACTATTATTTCAATTCTACATTTTTTTTTTGTGAAACACGATCTAAATAGAGTATCGAAGTATATAAGATAGAAATTTACGACTCCCCTACTCCACTCACTGTGACAGATATTGTTGATATACGATCAAAGACTGTATATCAATAACCTCTCGCTCTAATAAATGAACTATTTTCTTATTACATTTCCGAAGGAGTAAGTAAAAGGATAGTGAAGAAATGTACCCCAAGTTAGATGGAATAAAACACTTTCTGTGTGATTAGCAAGGGCAGTTATATCGTGTTTCACATTTTAATCCTACATGGATTGTGCTAATAATTTTCATCATATTTCTCTCGCATTAGCAACAACAAAAACTTCATGATGAAATAAATATTACTTTTACTAATGATACAATAAATAATATGCAAACATATTCATATTTTAATGAAAATATTTCACATAATATCTCATGTAATGAATGTTCACTAAATTCAATCGATTATAATACTCTAAAAAATATTCAATTTAAAGAAGATTTTGAAAAACGTTATCAATTATCATATAAAATAGAATATGAACTTGATTTACATAAATTTGAACTTATTATAACACTTGGACAAGGATCATTTGGTGAGATATCTTTTTATTTGTTAATATTATTTATATTTTCTTTGATCTAGGTCGAGTTTTATTAGTTGTATTTGAACAAAATAAAATTGAATATGCTCTCAAAGTTTTAGATAAATCAAAAATTGTTAAATATAATCAAATAAAACATGTTCAAAATGAAATACGTATTCTTAATGCTATTAGACATCCGAATATTATCATAATGCATTGTTTATTTAAAGATAATTCATATATTTATGTTCTTATGGAATATGTAAATGAAGAAGAAGAATAGAATTATTCTATGTTAAATATTTTAATTTAAGGTTCGTGGTGGTGATTTATTTAGTTATATAAATAAATTAAAGGTATTTCAAGAACATATAACATTATTTTTTGCTGCTCAAATTGTTCTTGTATGAATGAAAATCATATCTAATTTTACAGTTATCACATAGAATTTTTCTAGGTATTTGAATATTTACATTTTTTTAATATCATCTATCGAGATTTAAAACCAGTGAGTTTGATTTATTGTTTACATGCTATATGATACAAAAAAAACATTAGGAAAATATTTTAGTAGATCACCATGGTTATTTAAAGGTAAAATAACTTTATTCTTTAGTCAGGAGTAGTTTTAATATTGATCCATGAAAAATAAAGAAAAGTGATAGAAAAAAAAAAGAAAATCATCGTAGTTTTGATTATAAAAGTAAAGGACTCTCTATAAGAGAAGTGCTCTAAGTGATAAATCACCATTGAGACAACACTATACGCATTTAGTAGAATCAAATAAGCTATGAATATCCTGAAGATAGGAAAGGCACTAAGCTTATTGCTGTTGAGATATAGCATTTATACGGTACTTTTTAAATGAATACCATGATAAGAGAAAAACTAATTTTCGAAGTTCGACTTGAAACTTTTTACAGAAGTAGACGTCAATGAGGATAGTTTATTGTGAAAGTTTCAAGTCTTTTGATTTGCTTGCATCCTGAAATAAGAACATCGGATCTACCGTTATATTGGTCATTTCAAGCAAAACAGGTCATACCTACTTGTGATTTGACTTTAATTCTTTAGAAGAGTAATTTTTCTGAATGTGCTCTTTTTCTATACAATGTTGACTATTAATTAGAAAGTAATTAGCGAATGTCTCTCTAAGCAAATGAGACAAAAAGTCCAAAAACTTCAAGATAGACTCTACGGCATGAACCGCATCTATAGTGAAATTTTCAGTATGATCGGACTTCAAAAGATTTCCCCTTAAAAATTGGTCTTCTAGAGGTCTCATCAAGTTTCGAAGAAAAACGTTTTGCCTTACAATCACGTAGAGACTTCGAAGAAAGACTTGTATCATTTGTAATTGGTTTTGAACTTCTCATTTAGTTATATGAGCATGTTTTCGCACTTCATCACATCACTAACAAATAGTAATTCAATTTTGTCGAAAAATCTAGATATGCACAGAAAAAACTTTCTATAGAGATATTGTAGTCTCAAGAGTTGTATACAGAATGTACTATTTAGTTTTTAAAAATGCAGTCTGAATTCTGGGTTTTTCAAAACTAAAAAGATACACCTGATTTAATTTTGCGAAGTTACGTCTTTAACGAATAATTTTGCCCTTATATGAGCGGTGTAGAAGACACATTTTTGCCATAGCTGTATCTCAAGATGAAAACAACGACAAAATCTGAAATATTCCTAAAAAACTATTCTCATCAAAGTCTGTCTCCTTCAAGCCGAAATTCGACAAGCAGTTTTTCTGAAAAGGATGACGGCATTCATTTTAAAACTAGTATCTCCGTAACAATACACTAAGAGCCCGAACTCTTTTCAGCGTATTAATAGATCATTTTTGGTCTACATAATATACATAGCCTCGACTCAAAAAGTAATATATTTGAATCATGCAGATCTTATAACACAACTTTTTTCTTCGAATTGAGATTTTGTATGAAACAATTTTTTGTCGAAGAAATATTACATCTTCTGCTTTCATCAATTGTATTTATTATTTAGCTTGCTGATTTTGGTTTTGCTAAACAGATTCAACAACGAACATATACACTTTGTGGTACACCGGATTATTTCAGTCCTGAAATTCTTCAATCCAAAGGTTTTCTATAAATCTTATTTTTAAAAAAAAACTATTCTAGAATATTTCAAGGTCATGGTAAACCAACAGATTGGTGGACTTTAGGAGCAAGAATGCCTATATGAATTGTGTAATTTGTAATTAAATAAAAATTCTTTCTTATTATAGGTTTTAATTTATGAAATGAATACGGGTAATCCACCATTTAAAGGCCAATCTGAAGTTCTTCTATTTGAAGCAATTTGTCGAAAAAAACCATTATTACGAACTAATTTTTCATTAAATTTGAAAAAGATTATACTTGATTTACTACAAAAAGATCCAACTAAACGATTAGGTTCAAGTTCAAAAGGATCACTAGAAGTTAAAGAACGTAAATGAAAAATTTTCGAATTAAAAAATTATATTAAATTATTTAATCTATAAACTATTAGATCCATGGTTTTCTAAAATAAATTTTGAAGCAATTTATACACAACAAATACCATCACCATTTTCTAAATATGTCATAACTAAATCATTAATAGATTATCGTCAAGAATCTGTAACACGAAATGAAAAACCATTAGTTATTGCAGAGCATGATGATTATAAAGAATATTTCAAGGATTTTCAGTAAAAAAAAAACATTAACATGACTATTTACAAAAGTTTATCTTGACCTTAACTTTAAGAAAATTTGTACTATGAATAATCTTATAGTTTCTATCCATAGATCACAACATAAAGCAACAAAAATATCACATATAATTATGTTTTGAAATATTCATATTTCATGGGTTTATTAATAGAAATATAATGTTTAATATATTGTACATTTTAGTGTTTACTTGTTTTTTTGATATTTGTTTCGTTCTACTATTTTACCTATATAAAGTGAATCTGACGTATTCGCACGAATGATTAGATGAGCGGAGGTGGTTACTGGTCACAAATAAGTAAATAAAAAAAACAATATGTATATATATATTATATAATTCATCATAAAACTACATAGGAATTAATAATGTTACAATCGAAATTTGAAAAACTACCCGATGAAATTATTCTTGAGATTTGTCATTATTTAAAATCATTTGATATTATCAATAGTTTTTGTCAACTTAATTGGCGTCTTAATCGAACTATTAGTCGATTCCGATTTAATTCAGATATTCATCATTTAACCTTGCATCAATATGAACGATGGTATTCATATTTATTACCTTATACAGCAAAATATATTAGAAATTTAGTTTTAAGTAATTGGAATTCACCAGGTCAAATTCGTCTTTTTAATCAATCGATTAAAAATTATAATTCTCTTTATCAATTATTACCTAATATAAAACAACTTCGATTGATTGATTTTAGTAATGATGATATTCATATTTTACCAAAATTAGCTATGATTGATAAAATACTAATTGATATTGATGCATTGAAACCTCTTCTATATTCAACAAAATGTCTTCTTGATCATTATCTTTTTTGTTCATCATTTACATTTAAAGAAATACGTCTTTGGGTTGGTGAAGGTGGTATTAGATTACAGCATAATGCAAAACTTGTAGTAAATCCATATCTTGAACGATTGACAATCGTTGTAGCACAAATAGATGATCTTATTTTACTCTTTGAACGTGCACCTAATCTTATTAAATTATATGTTGCAATCAGTACATTTTCATCGAACACATCTAGACAATATGTTATGAGTGAAGTAATGCCAAAAAAATTAACAGATTTTCATATTCAAACAAATGATCGACAAGCTCTTACATTTGATGCTTTATTTGTAATTATGATTCATATACCCACTATTAAATTACTTTCAGTTGATATCGAAACAAATGATAGAGATTATGCTGATGGTCTTTGTTGGACATTTTTAATATCTCGTTTACCTAATTTAAAACGTTTATATTTCAAAACTCGTATTTGGATGGGAACAGGAACAACATCTATTGATGTTAATCCATTTATTGAATCATTTGCACGAGCAAAATTACCAATTATTTGTTATGCTGATAAGAGAGTACTTTATATTGATACAGTTCCATATGATATGCATGAATTTAATACAAATATGTGTGTAACAACATCACCGATAGTTAAATATGCTAAAACAACAGATATTAAATTATATCAACGACCAGCTTATGGTGTTCAATCACTTTTATTATCTACACGACATGAAAAAACGTCCATAGACGATTGGTTATACGTTCTTAGTCGTTTTCCATGTATTCAAGCTCTTGATCTTACTGCTATTAATATAATCGATCAAACAAATATAAATCGACCATTATGTTTACCACGTCTTATCGCGTTACGATATGTTCGATCAACAAAATGCAAAATAAATATACCTTTTTTTCTATTACTTGTAATGAATAGTTCAATAACTCCTTGTCTTCGTGCTTTAACTGTCATGTATGGTGATCTTGTTTATCTATGTAAACGTTTACCTGGTTTTATTTTTGATCGATTAAAAGAACTTTGGTTATTCGGTAGTGATACAGATGGTCGTGTGATTATAGAAGATATTTATTTATTACTTAATACATTTCCAAATTTACATCATTTTTCATTATTAATACAATCAAGTAGATCTATTAATAGAAATCTTGAACAAATTATTGAAATGATTGTATCTTCGTTACCAAATTTAATAAGTTTTCGTCTGATTTGTAGAAAAAGTTCATTTAAACTACATTCATTAATTGATAATAATACACGAAATGATTGGATTAAACGAATATTTGGTTTAAATGATAATGAACAAATTCATATAATGATCAATAAAAAAGAAATATCAATTTGGAAATGAAAAAAAAAAATTCTTGTCAATGATCTTTCATTTCTTTTTTTTTTTTTAATTTGAAATTACTTTAAAACATTAAAATAGCAGCAGAAGTTTCATGAGGAATTTTTCTTTTTTATTTGTTCAATTAATGGATATGATTATCTTTCATTTATCAATCTTGTTAAATTCTTTATATTCAAATCATCTATGTCATTTACTTTTTTTTTATCTCTTCTTAATTTATTTTAAGGTTGACCAAGCAAAGTTTAGCATAAAAAGAGAGAGAGAAAAAAGAAGACAAACAATCACGACATTTTTCTTTTTTGGTGACAAGATAAGTCTAGGACTAACAAGACCAATAGGCTATTGTTTAGATGATAATTGTAATGAAATATAAAGGAATTAGGACGGGTGTATAAAACGAAAAAACGCCTAAATGTTCTTGTGTATATATGGGAATTAGATAATTAAACGAATGTTCTAGAAGGCAAATAATAACATAAAAGCCATCATAAGACAAAAAAGACCCATAGCCTCGGATAAGGCAAAACCTAAGATGGCATATGAGAAGAGCTGTTGTTTTAAACTTGGATTTCGTGCATAGGCTACTACAAGTGAACCAAATACTGTTCCAATACCTATTTAAAAAAAAACATAATTCGATGATTTATTTTCCTTTTATTATTATTTTAAAAAAATTAACTGACCAGCACCAGCACCAGCAACACCAACGGTAGCAGCACCAGCTCCAATATATTTAGCAGCCGAATCAATATCACGACGAATAGGTGAAGTGGTAATTGATCGTTGTTGTGCTACAGGTGGAATAATCATTGATGGTAAATATTGTTGAACAAGACCAGCATTACGATTAATTAATAAACGACATAAAGCCGATGATGATGTTAATGAAAAACGTGTAAGTGATGCCATTAATAATTAACTAATGATTCGATTTTATACTCTACGCAAATCTATAAAAAAACAAAGATTTATAAATTGTATTTTCCATTGAGGCAGACGAACTTCTCAATTGTTTTTTTTGTTATTTATTGTTGGTTTTGTTTCTTTCTATCCCTAGAAGAGAATCAACAACCATATTAGATGATAAAATTATTAACCGCTACAACGAACTATTTCATAACAACAATTAGTGAAAAAATAAGATATTATTCAAAATGAAATATATGATGATTAACTTTTTTTAAAATTAATTATGTTTTTTTCATTTACGAGATTAAAAACGAATGCCATAATTAGTTAGAGGGCGCTACTTTCTTGTTTTATATTTTTTCAAGAAAAAACAAAATCACACTCAATGACCATCGAGTTTTATCTTCTGCATATCGAATATCTCGATTTGTTTTTAGTTTTAATACCCAATTTTCTTTGTTATATTATCAGTATCAATAATATATTGGATTCTTTGTTTTGCTATATATTTATCGCATTGTCATTCTTAACACATCAATTAGCATCAAAGCTTTGTGCAATGGGAGGATTAAAATGAAAAAAAAAGCCATATATCAAACGTATATAAGATTGCAAAAAGTACAAATTTAAGCAAATTTTTTTTCATTTTTTTTTATAGATGATTAGATAGAGCTCGACGAGCTGAGTAAGAATATTTATTTTATTTTTTTGGAATCTCTTTTGATAAAAAAGAAAACGAGTTTTTTTTGATAGTTTCGAATGTTCCATTTTCTTACAAATACGTTTTTCATACTAAAAAACTGAGATATATTTTCGATTTAAAAAAATTTCCGTTTCATGTGATTTATAAAACTGATATGTTTGAATGGACCATGAAAAACTCAGTCTGTAAGACTAATTTTAAAATTAGTCTCTTTTAAAGACTAAATTTTTCATCGAGAATCTAAACACATCAATTTTTTTTTAGCATGAAAAACGTGCTTTTAGAAAAAATGGAACATTTAAGACTCTCAAAAAGAACTCGATTTTTTTTTAAATCAAAAGACATTTGAAAAAAATGCTTGAATTTTGTATTTTTCGAATCTTAGAAACTCTGAAACTTTTTAAATACTTTTTACAGATTCGTCATGCTAATTTATTTTATTTTATTCATTACTGCAACTCAGTTGGCATTGGCTAGAGATGCACCGATAGTTCCAATTCAACCATTTACACCAGAACCGATTCATATAACTTTAGATGATCTTCCACCTCCATATAAAACATCATCAGCTGAAAAACCAGCTATTGTTGTAGGAGTACCAAGTAATGCAACATTATTAGTACCTGATGTTAATTTTCGTGTAACAATCTATCGTGATGGTATGCAGGCACCAAGAAAAATGATCTATACTCCAACCGGTGATATTCTGGTTACAGAAATGCATGGTAATCGTATATCAATTTTAACTGGTGATGATACATCTGTTTTTGCTGATGGATCCAATGGAATTTATCAAGCTTTTGGTATGGCATTTGTAAAGGTTAGTTTTGTTAATTTAAATTATCAATTTTTATGCAAAGATTTATCATTCATAGAATTGGTTTTATGCTGCGAATGCTGGCGATCTTCGTCGATATTCTTATCAAATTGGTGATAGAAAATTGAATGGTACTGGACAAATTCTTATGACATATGGAAGTACACATCATTGGACACGTAATTTGATTTTATCACCGAGTGGTGATCGTCTTTTTGTAACTGTTGGTTCTGGTAGTAATGTGGATATTGAATATCCATCACGAGCATCAGTACAAGTAGCTGATTTAGATGGAACACATAATCAAACATTTGCTTGGGGTTTACGTAATCCAGTTGGTATCGATTTTCATCCAAAAACTGGTGATCTTTATGTAGCTGTACAAGAACGAGATGAACTTGGTGATGATCTTGTACCAGATCATTTTACTAGAATTCAAAATGATGAATTTTATGGATGGCCATTTGGTAATTAATTGAAATATGTATATTTATTTAGTTTTGTTAGTTTGAATTTTTTCTTTTTTTAGCTTATCTTTCACCGAAAAATGTTGATCCACGACGTCGTTTTCCAAATGGTTCTAGTGAACGTCCAGATTTAGTTGAACGTACACGTACACCTGATGTTCTTTTTCAAGCACATTCAGCTGTAATGGATATGCACTTTTATCGTGGTAATCAATTTCCAAGTTATTATCAAAATGGTGCATTTGCTGCTTTTCATGGTTCATGGAATCGTGATGCTGGTACTGGTTATAAACTTGGTTTTATTCCATTTAATAATGATAATCGTCCAGAAGGATATTATGAAGAATTTCTTAAAGGATTTCTTATTGATCCACAAGGTCCAACAACATTTGGTCGACCTGTTGGATTATTAGAAATGAAAGATGGAAGTTTATTATTTAGTGAAGATGGAAATGGACGTTTATATCGAATTGAATATGTTAAAGATACTATTGGTCGACAAATAATTAATTCAACATCGTCTCTGATGTCTAGTTCAACAACAATCATTATTAGTATCAGCGTATTCCTATTTTTAATCATTCCTATTTTTCATTAACCTTATGTTCATCATAAAAAAATCGAAATAAAAAATATTATTTGAAATTTTCATATTTCAATTCTAGAACAACATTCTAAAATGACAATAGCATACTGAATAGAGATTTACGAGACTACGAGAAAAAATTATCTGTGATTCTAAGCAAATTAATCATTTCAATCAGAACATAATTCAAGAGAGGTGACAGAAAAAAGTGCTCGTCACCAACTAAATAAATAAAAAACAAAAACAATTACTGAAGAATATTTTTAGATACGATACGAATACATTGTAGTATAGTGTTCTCTAAATCGGTGCCCTAAATATTGCAATTAGCAGAACCGGGACTAAACCAACGTAGTCCGACACATCTTTAATGCTGAATACTTATAATACATTTACCGAAATTTTTTGGTATCCAAAAATCAAAATGGTTGATTCCATTCTTCCAATACTTTTTTGAATTTTTCTTTTCTATTTTTAACCTTTTGCTCCCATAGTGATTCCAGAAGAATCACTGATAAAACAATCATTGAAATAGAATATTGGTATCTCCAATATATTGATAGCGTCAAACAGTTTGATCAATCTAGTAAGCACTGAGAGAGAAACGATTTGATGAAATTTCTATATCTGATTCCTTCCGTAAAACTAATTTAGTTCGACCAAAAAACATAGTAGAGAGTGGTTTGTTCTAACGTTTCGTGCGATCTATGTTCTACTATCTCTTCTCTATCTAGCTTTTATAAATTGTTCGAATAGTATTGATACCAGTAGTAGACATTGCTATCGCTATATATCACAATACATTCCAATCATATACATTTTGTTTGTTAGTGGAAAAACACATGATTTTTGCAATTTTTTTTCAAATTTCTCTGTTTTGTAACTCATCTTTTTCGAATATTGAACAACACAAAACGAAATATTTTTTTAAAATCAATTAATAGTTTATAGAGTTCACTGCAAGACATGTTCTTCAAGTTTTTCAATTCTGTTTCGTTTATTTTCGAGAATCGTTCTGTAAATGGTTATTCGACTGACCAAGATTAAGTAAAAGGTAAACGTTCTGTAATTTGAATTTCTACTAGATCATTTTTGTATGTATCATACCAGAAAAATCTTTTGAATTTAATTATTTACAACTCCATATATGACTACAAAGATGATTTTCCGCTTGTTTGAAGTGAATTACAATAGAACATTGATCATGAGCTATGAAAATTATTCGTCAATTTTGTATAACAGTTATCAGTCAAATCACATGAATGATTCGTCTAATTATCATTTCTTCATTTATTTTTTGATGTTCATTCTCATATCATCAATCAAGAATAAATTAATTGATGACTTGTTTGACATTCTACTATATAATCTCATATGTTCCTATGAATGTATCATAGAAAATATGACTCGAACTATTTCAACTGATGATATGGCCAATGTACGACGTTCTCTTGCACAAGCAGGAATTCATTTTGATAAATTATATATTAGTCAAGTATTGTGATGAATTTTTCATTTAGTCAATTATTAATTTTTGTTCTCTGATATTTTAGGCTTATTTTAATAGTAATTTTAATATACAAACAGTAGACGAAAAGCAAAAAAGACCCAATAATAATTTTTGGCATAAATTATTATGCGGATCTGGTAAGTTTTTATTTGAATGTTTAAACTATCATAAATATATTTCATTTTAGATATTAAACGATCTTCCACTGGAACACAAACAAGTAATTTTAAAAAAAATATTAACTTGTTAAGATGAACTTTTTCATTTTCTTTTTTTTACAGTTCTAACAGTACGAGATGATTCTCAACAAACACTACCTCGTGTAACTTTTTGTCAACGGATGCCTCCTACTGAGAACACATATGATCATCGACGTTGTCGTCCATTAAATCGAGAATACACTCATAAAAAGTAAGTACTTTTATCCTTGTAATGTATTTATTTTAAGAAGTCTATCATTATTTGTTCAGATATCAACAACCTGTTCATCGTCGACGTTCATCACACATCAATCGATCTGTACAAATACAACGACAAAAGCAAATCAATAATGAAGATGACAATGATGAGGATGAAAATGATGAATTTGCAGTGTAATGATAAGTGTGTCATATGCATGAGATATTTAATCATTGAAAGATAGAATGATTTAGTATATCTTTCTATTTAAATTGTGCAATACTTCTTTTTTTGTATTATAATAAACTTGCTATTATAAACGATACAATCGTATTCATATCATTCATGTTTTTTAATCTTTACAAATAAAGGATCATACATGTAATAGATCATGAATGAAATAGTAAAAAAATAAACAAAGCATTTGATAGTAATAGAGCAAAAGGATAAGATCACATAATAAGAAAAAGGTTGAACAAAGTATAGTCGTGTTCACTGAATTACAATGACACACTTGATATGATCAAAGAGCAGACAGCTAGGAAAGAATAAATTCAAGTGTGTATATAGAGACGACACAACAATAAAGAGATGATGAAACCAGTAAATGTATATGCAATCAAGACATACCCGATCATGTTGACACAAATATAGTGAATATGAGAAACGTGAGTACTAATGAACAGACTATAACTATATAAAAAAAAGTATCAAAATGCTTTCACAAGGATATACAAAGTGTTAATGAATTAGTAACTAGTTGAATAGGAAACAGCACATTTTGATGATGTCATCTAATGGATTTCTATATGATTGTTGATATGTTACATATATACAATCAGAAATATTCTTATAGTCAACTTGATACAAATGAGAAGGTTAAACTGAGAAAAGAAGATTCATATGTTTAGTGCTTTTGTATCGTTCTCGATTTTTTTTTTCTATGCGTATTGTACTAGATCGAAGTTACTAAGCGTGTAGATTCACTCTTTCAATTTGACATGATTAAGTGAAATTGTGCGTGCACACTCATATACACACATACTACTACTACTACTACTCTTCGATATCATCTCAAGTGTAACATTGCATCTTGATAAATAAAAGTGACCTACTATATTTTCGTTCACGCTGTTTTCAATTGATCATATATCTCAACCATATAACGTTGATATCAATAAGATAGAAAAGTAAAATTGTAATTGTCAATTTCTCTCTCTCTCTCTCTCTTCTCGTTTCTCGTTGAACGAGTGAATTTCCTGTGACAAATATGTGATACTGGTTTTTTTTTTGCTTGCTTTCTTTCATTCATTCTTTCTTTTTTTTGTCACTACGATCGGACACTTTGCAATCGTCTCGTATATTGACACATATACATACACACATCTCGTGATAGTCGTATTGGTCATCTTTTTCAACAACAATTAAGTGAAATAGAAAAAGAAAGAGAAGAGAAGACGAACTGCATCAACAAACATACTCTCGCATTGTCGATCGTTCAACTAGTATATTTATGATTATACAAGACCCTCTCACGCATTACTCTCTTTTTAACTTATATTGAAGCACCCAATCATATTGAACAGTTTCATTCTTCGAATAAACATATAGTAGCAAAGTTATTGCATTGATTATTTTGTTTTCTTTTTTGTTGTTGTTGTTGTTCTCAATCAGAGAATGCCATCAGCATCATCTGATCGTTATTCAAGAGTTTCATCATCTTCTGCTTCTTCTACTTCATCAACAAATTGTTATAATAATCCTAATAGTTATTCTTCATCACAAACATCTTCGACATTTTCACCACTTCGTTCTGCTACATCATCACTTCATCTATCGAAATTAATCAATAAAGATTATCGATCCATGCAATCATTAAAAATGCAAAAACAATATCAACTAAATAGAACATATCATACACCTATAGCACGTATACCACCATTAATTAATAATCAACAATTA
This sequence comes from Rotaria sordida, assembly GCA_905250125.1. Taxonomy (NCBI): domain Eukaryota; kingdom Metazoa; phylum Rotifera; class Eurotatoria; order Philodinida; family Philodinidae; genus Rotaria; species Rotaria sordida. The sequence continues at coordinate 49,391 of CAJNOL010001811.1, forward strand.
TCATCATTAGAACAACATCAACAAAAAGAATATTATACAAAAGATCAAAGTTGGGTTAGTTGTGAAGAACTTGAAACAATTGAAAAACGTTTTACTGATCTTCTTCATGAGATATCTAATAAAAAAACACATGATTATCAACAATATGAACAACGTGCAAAAAGTTGTGATAGATTAACAAACGATGAACAAACCTATAAGCCAACAATATTATCTAGTAAGTTTAGATTATATAGAAAGGATTAACATCATCTTAATATATACATATATTTCTTTTTCTTTTTTTTACATTTTAAGATTCTCGTAAATCATTATTTGATAAAGTGAAGGATGAAAATCGAAATTTTCGTTCAGAAACATTTCAACATTCAACAATTCTTTCTGATAATGATATTCTTAAAGTTGAATTATGTTATCGAAGTATTGGTACACATGTATATGCATGTCGTTGTTTATGTGATTTATATATAACAACAGCTGAACGTTTATCTAAACTTGAAGATTGGATTTTATTTCAACATGGTTTACCTGTATGGTTACTTAATTCTGGTACGAATCCAAAACGTCAATCATGTTTATCTCTAATTATTGCTGAATATGGTTCTGGTTTTCCTATTTGGCAAGATATTATTAATGGACATAGTGATGTTAAACAAGCACGTGATCAACATATAACATTTCGTTTATCAGATAAAACAACACTTGCTGTACTTCGTTTTAATAATTTAACAGCATCAAAAGAATTTTTTTCTTATTATATATCTATACGAAATAATCATCATTATAAACATCTTTTTTCTAATGGACATAATCGAAGTTCATCATGTGGTTCAATATTAAGTAATAAAAAAAAATCTCAACGTCATGTTAATAAATCGTCTATATCAAATCCTTGTCAATTTCAACATATAACACGTTTACAAGTTAAAGACTATGTTCATTTAACATCACTTAATCAATGTTTAATGTCTGCTGATACTTATTCAAATCAATTATTATGATCAAGGTCATGTAAAACAAAGAAACAAAAACTAAGAAAAAAAAACCAATAGCGAACAATTGTCGTGTCGAGAACATGTATAAAAAGATAAGTTTTCATCGTCATCATCTATCCATTGAATAGAATCATTGAAGTGTATAGATAAATTGACCTTTTGTTCTTTTTTTCTTTTATGTTTTGATTGATCTATGTTTGATTTTTATGTCTTGTTTTTTTAAATCATATGAATATGGACAGTATAAAGTGGAAAGATAAGCAATGAATAGAATTTATTATGACGAGATTGTAGTTTATTTGTATAAACTCAATAAGCATGTTAATTGTCATTGATCAAGTCTGATTTGCATGGGAAAAAAAAATACTATAATAACAATTCTATAGAAATAATGATTTTTATTCTTCAGTTGATTGAATATACAACTGTGAGGTCTTGACACCTTTTATGTGTAGAGAAGAATGAATAATCGTTTACAAGTACAAACAAGAATATTAAAATATTTAAATCAAGCGTACTAGAAATGATAGTATCACTTCTATCGAATAGAATTATTAATTATTCATTTTTTTTTTTACTGACTGAGACAATAATAATATATGTGAGAAATACCCAAAATCATGTGATGCATATATAAATGAAATGAAAATGTTGTAAATTATTTCATAAAACAATGAAAGAAAGATATGTTGAAATTACTTTAAGTAGAAAACAAACTTCTTCTGTTGTCGTTATCTATCAATACTTACAAGAAAACTAAAGACTTTAATAATTATTAGACTAGAAAGATGGCAATCAACGACAAGAGTTTATAACAAAAAATACTTATACATTGAAGTATATACACCTGCAAAAATTTGATAAGTTTATTCAATGCAATGATAAAGCAAATTAAATGATCTCAATTCCGAAGAAAAATCTTTCAAAAACGTCTTTTAATAAACTTACTTACATCTAGGAATGAAACAAATTGAATGTCATCTAGCACATAATAATTTTAGTGACGCTTAGACATTTCATCAAAATAAAATATTAGTCACGATTTTTGCATAGATCATGGATTTTAATTTTAGAATACATAAAATTGATCTAATCTGATCTTATGCAAAGGCTCTCATCCTGAACAATCGGTATGGGATCAGGGATATTCAAATCACATGAAATTCTCAGGAAATGAGAGGGATGTAGTGAGAGGTTACACTAAAATGTTCAGTCCTATACTATTACGTTTTCCAGAGATATTCATCAAACAAGGGTCAAAAATAGTCGATTCTCAACTTGAAATTTTCTGTGAGTCTTCATTCCATATTTTTGATTTTTTTTGAACGAGCATGTCAAACTACAGTGCTTGACACAATCCTTTTTATTAAATTCTTAACTTTTATGCTGAGAAAAATGATGACAAGCTCGATAATTCGAAAATTTTTTTAAAAATATTCATCTATTTGTAGAAGTGCTTTTTTATAATAAAAGCTTTCAGCGCAATCCCTATATGATTAAAAATGTAAAAACATAATGAAATTGTTTCACATAAACATGAAAAAGCTTCTTATATTCTTCTCGACTTGTCAGAAGATCATGAAGAAACCATCTCCAAAGGTTTACGACTATCTGAAGTAGTAGTAGACATACCACATTATGTTAGAAGAAAAGATTTTTTTGAATTTCAGGACTTCGAATTAATTCAAAAACCCATAAATCAAGAGATCCTATGTCCAAAAATTCAAAAATCATAAACTTAATGGTTCAAAGGGTGTGGGCGTGAGTGGTGAATGTATGAGTATGGGTGTGGATGATGGATGTGGGTGTGGGTCCAATGAATATCTACAACAACATTCATAACCACACGCCCACACCCATCTCTGCCGTGCAAATTCGAACTCAAGGACGAAATGTTCTACATCTGTTTTGTTTGCCTTGTCGGTATTCAATTCTTTTTTTTATCTTAATACTATCCTCTAGAATAAATAAATTCGTCGATTGATACAATCTCCATATCGGTATTGGGTTCTTTTTTTGACACTCGCTTCCAATATATTTTAGGCTTGATTCTCTTGTCGAATCGAATTTAGAACTTTGTAATAATTTCTCATTGAATATTCTCAATTCTTATTTGAATTCATTGTTGTTTATACGAGTAGTTGTTCGTTTTTCCTCTTGGATACTGTTTGAGACTATCATTTGAATATCTATATCAACTTTATTGAAGGTGCATCACTATTTGTCTCGGTGCTCTATAAGTATGGATGAAAACGAGTGAAAACAGAAATAAAGAAGGCAAAAAAATAAGTTGATACGCGTCACATCGATATCTTGTGTCAATATACTTGACAGAGATGAGAGAAAGATCATTTGCATCGCACTGTCGTGTTTTTTTCTTGTCGAAAAATCAAATTTTTGTTTTGCAATAGTACGTTGTAGGTTGTCTTCGTTTAGCAAAATTATCAATGACTTCGGTAAAAGTGGAATTACACAAGATCAGCCAACAATTTCAACAATTACGTGTTTGGAAATCGAATGAACGAGACCCATTCGATGAACTTGAACGTTGGCGAGCGAATGCCCACGTCTATATTGATCAAATGTATGAGCGCAATCGAATTGAAATAGAAATGATTATTAAAAGACATGAACGTGACTTTGTACGTCAAGCAGCACGACAATGGAATTTATTCAACACTATTCAAACACGAGTTGCCGAGAAGATAAGGAGCACAGAGCAGAACCGTGTCCTGAGTAACGACGATCAATCCTTATTAATTGCCGATTTGTGTAAGGTCGAAACAGAAATCAACACAAGATTACGTAGCGGCGAGATCCTCGTCGAAACAGCTCCTCTGAACTTAGATAAGACTGTCAACATTTGTCTCAAAATTGATCTCCCATCACCAACAGAAGCGTCTACTCAGAACCCAGGTCGATCATTACGATCTCCGTATACGGTCGTTTACTATCGTATACGACGCCGTATACGATCGTATACATATTATATACGCTCCGTATACGACCGTATTTCTCCGTAATACATGAGGCCGTATTACGACCGTATATTGCCGTGGACTGTATACGGAGAAATACGGCGAGATACGGAGACCGTATACGGAGCGTTTAGGCTCGTAAACGACCGTATTTCCACCGTATACGGTCGTAAAAGATCGTGTTTTGCCGTGTGTGTGGGGAAAAATATCGACCCTTTTACCTTTAGTTACACGTACATCAGTGATATTTTCACTAAGACGTATGCCTACGTATTTATCTATTCATCTACCTATCTATGTATCTACCTACCTATCTATCTATCTACCTCTACCTATCTATCTATCTATCTATCTACC
>CAJNOL010001812.1:0-53712 GCA_905250125.1 Rotaria sordida
GAAGCAACACGTAAATCACATGCATCATAAATGCCTTTACATTCCTATACTCCATTTTCTTTTTATTCGGTATTATTTTGCGCCCCATAAGTATGGCGTTATCATCAAAGCACGTGCAAAGCAACATATCATTCGTTTCTTGTCCGTATGTATTTGAAAGCAAAAATACATCTTGTATACTATTAACAGACCTTATAATTGAGTCCGCTGAGTATGAAAGATTATTAGAATAGAGTGTTCTCGTCAGAGACATATAAAGTTCCTCAGTATTGAACATTTTTCTTCATGACCAAATGTACTGCTTCTCGAACTAGTTGTTAAATATGCACTCTAGACATTCCCGGTGTGGGTACAAGTGTGGGCGTTACTCTTCCATTTACCCATATTCACATCCATAGTCCGAAACGTAAAAATATTGAACACATAGTTTTATTAAAACATCAGGTTTATTTCAAATCGAAAACAGAAAATGACATGAATAAAGTAAAAAAAGTTATAAAACAGTATTTGATGTTCTTTTTCAAATATTGCTTCCTCATTTAGAACACACAAAAAGAAAAACAATGGGTAAATCGTTTATTCGCTGAAATTATATATACTAAGAAATGAACTCATATTAATTTTTATTTTGTAAAATTTGACTTGTTATTTCTCGAATTATTTCCATCACTTTATTTCGATGTTCACTTCTAGGTGACTGTTGTTTTTGTCCATTACTATCGGTATTAACAAGCCATTTTGGATGAATAAGAATATTAAATTTAAGATAATCATTTTCTTTATTATCTTTACAACAATAACCAAGTCCACTTGAAATTATATACATTCCATAATCATTTGTTAAACGTTGACATATTTTTGTATATAAATAAAATAATTCAATATTATTCATTTTTCCATTTAATTCAAAATTAGTCATTGATAATGTAATTTTTGTTTCATAATTAGGCATACCAAAAATAATTAATGATTCTGGTGATGATCTTCCACCACGTCGAATATTCCAATCACGTTGTTTATGACGACCATTTTTTGTTACAAATAAATCTCCTGCATATATTCCATTTTTATAACCAAATTCAGATGCTTCAACAGCAACCATAAGTGAATATGTTTGAAACATACGTTGCCAATATATTGGAGAATCATTCAGATCAGTAGACGAATATGAAGTCCACTAAAAAAAAAAATTTCTTTACAAAATATTATATGTTGTTAAATCTCATTTACTTTATATTCAATTCTTTTTAGAAGAGAATTATCTTTGATTTAATTTTATGTATGTACCTTCATAGTGTGCTATAGTCATGCATATTTCTATCTATAGTACAAATCATATTATTATCTTTCCTGGTAGATCAATTATAGAAAATAGCAAGTTTAGTAATCTATTTGATTTGTTAGTAGAAAGTCAGTATTTGTTTTGATTTGATAGAATCTATTTATTGAACATAAATATATTGATTCGATAAAACAATAATTTTCTTTATCATTGAACCAATTTGTGATTCCATTTTCTAAGTTAATTTGCACATCTGAATCAGCGTCCGATCTGAAATTCCTTTGATTAATCCTCAGAAATGTATACATTTTCATTAAAACGAAGTGTCTAACAGGATAACATAGTACTTAAACTTTTCACATAATTAAAAACTCGAAAAATTGGCAACATTTATGAAAAAACATTAATTAGTTAAAAGTACATTAGAGGAGCATCAATTAGTAGTGTTATTGAGCATTTTGCTTTTCACGTTGGCACTTATTGCAGAAAAGTAATAACTATCTCCAAAGATCATAGCACTTCTAATAAAATTAAAACAGACTGCTCAGCACTATGTCGTCTTAATGGATGCTACATCATTTTGTTGAGTACTACATTTTATTGCAAATGTATACTGTTAAACACTACAGAGTGTACAAACTTTCTATAGAATTTTAAGATTTTAAGGAAGTTAATGAGAGGAATTTGAGCTCGAGTCGAACATCATGTAACTTTTTTATCCAGCATCTGAATCAGAATGTCCAAAAATAAGTGTCCATCTTCTCGGAATTTCCAATCGATCTCCAGGAAGATAAACTCTGGATAAAACACTGCATCTATATTTTGTTTGTAGGTTTGTATACAAAAAAAAGTTTTTCAATTGATCTATTCATTGTCAGGCTAATTTTTAAAATTAGAAGTGTTTTATACATAGTTTCGTACCATATAGACAATATACATATATAGCACGCTTTTGACATCATTTGAGAGCAAGCAAGATATCTTTACAATTAAAGCATGTAGTTATCCTTTCTTCAATTTGAACGAAACACAAGCGATTTCACAAATAAAAAAGTATTTTATCATGCAATTCTGCAAATAAATTAGGATTTCTTTAATTAATTGCTTTGCTTTATAAACAACTATAGTTCAGCCTATTCATACATATATAGTGCAATCTTTAATATAAGACAAATATAAAATAATTAATTTAATATTAAAATACACTTATTTCAATAGTATACATTGTTTTCAACTTCGGTCAATCTTTTCATAGTATTACACTTTCATCGATATAGAGATTTTGGTACAGTTTGAAAAAACATCATCAAGAAGTTATAAGTCGATTCATATCCATAGAAACTTGATGTATTGCAAACATTTGAGCAAATCTTGCAATGGAAAATATATTGATCTCAAGACCGTCTATGCTTTTTCAACTATTTTTTTGTACTAATCACATGTGTCATAGTGATAAAAAACATATATTACGAGAAAGTTTGATTTTTTTTGGACGGTGGTTGATGAGAACTCAAAGCATTGAATATACTTTCGTTGAATCATGCGTAACTGGTGCGTGTTTGATTTATTCATTATTTATATCGATAAGATTTCATCGAATAATACAGTTCAATTCTCTCGGTTCATAACATATGCATGTGTGCTCTTAGGAAACAAACAGAGAAAATGAGACATGAAAAGATAGATAATATAAAAGGATGTATATGTCATTAAAATGAACTATAGTCCACTCTATGTACAGCTATTCTTAACCTTTGATGTATATGATCCTCTCTTCTTCAATAAGATTATAAAATAATTTATCATAATTCTAAGTTTGGGAACCTGAAGTTATTTCAGTTTTTTATTCAGCGTGTGGGCTGAGGTGGCAGAATCCTTCTGAAGATTGTATTGGCCCTCCCGTAGATTATTGTTATCGTATAATTTACTATGTGTCGATGCTTTCGAAAATAGGTATTCACTCTGTTTCAGAATTTTCAACCACTGTTTCGAAAGATAAAATCTGAATAAAAAAATACTGAGTTATTCATACTTGTTCAACATAACATCCATTTTCTGTTCCACATAGATTAATTGATGTTGGAAAAAGTTTTCCATCAAGAACAAATCCACAAACTGTATAATCAGCATAAATATCACCAGATCGTTTTTGTGGTTCAATAAATTCTTCAATAACAGCTAATCTTGGTAATTGTTCACCAACTATTTTATCTTCCATATATTCACGTAAATAATTAATTCGTTTTTCTTGTTCTTCTTCACAATCATAAATAATCGAATGTTCACTTGGAACCATACATGACCAACCAGCTGCACCACTTGCATCTAATTTAACAAATGCTGATAAATTATATTTATGATACAATTGATCAATAGCTTCAATGATAGTTCGAGCAAAAACCTAGAGAGATCAAAAAAAAACATACAGTTTGTCTGTTCTTGTTTGTTTTATCATATCGAGAAAGACATCAGTGAATATTTACTTCAATATTTCCTGCTCTATTTTCTGTATGAATTGGATCAAGATATTCTAATGTTTTGATATATTGTTGATAATGACCAATTATTGTTCCATCTGGTGATGCAGCTAATAATTTTGGTAAAGCAGTAAATGCTTGTGATCGTAAAAAAAAATTATGTTTTGCTTTATCATTTGTTGGTATATCAGGTAATTTTAATCGATCACCATAAGATTGAAGTTCTTGTTGATGAAATTCAGTCATTTCATAAGGAAAAACAAATGATCGATGAACACCTTCAGTAATTTTATCTATATGTTGTTTAAGTATATCAATATAATATTCAGGATAAAAATCATTTGATGAACGTTGTGCAAATGTTTCACAAATTTTCATATATTGTTTTGAGTTTTTTTCAAAAATATCAATAAGTTCAAGTAATTGATGATTTGAATCTTCATAGAAAATTTTAATTTGAATTGAACGTTCAAGACGTTCTTGAATTAATTGTTTTAATTTTAGAAAACTTTCTAATTCAACTGAATTTGGTGGTGAATAAACAATAATTCGACCACCAGAACGAAATCCAGTTGATAACCAAAGTGCAGGTAAAAGTGATCGATCATAACCACGTATTCCATGAAAACTAGTTCGTTCAGATTCTGGTAGAACTATAGCAACATCATCGAGAATAATTATTTGATCACTATCATCGAATGTCAATGAAATTCGACGTGCTAATTCCACACGATAATTTAAATCAGCTGGATGCTGAACACCCCAAGCAGCTAATGCATCTGGACAAAGATTAGACATATTAATTTCACGTGATGATGGTTGACTATTGTATTGCTGTATGCTTTTAGTAGAGTTACGTGCTGAATTAATCAATGAATTGAGCATGATGATTTCTATAAATAATAAAAAAATAAAAGGCTGTTAGCATAATCCTTGCGGAATTAAAATGTAATACACGATGTAGCTATTGCTGCTAATCACATAAAAATTGTTTTATTCTATCTATTTTGGGACACATTTCTTCATTACCCTTTTACTTAATCCTTCAGAAATGAAATAAGGAAGTAGTTTATATATTTTGACGAGACATTATTGATATAGTCTATCATGGTCTGCAAAGGGAGGGAAATATGTGCAAATTTCTATCCCATATACACTCATGAGTAGAAGTCTTTCCCTCATCTCTTTCATTCTTTTCGTATTGAACCCTTTTAGTCTCAAGTGAATAGTAGATACAAAAAAAAAGAGATTACCCAGTCGTGAAATATCCTGTCAAACAACTGATTTTCAGTGTTGCTCAAATGTATGGAAATAAGTATATTCTTCATTGAAGCAAATTATCATCTATCATATACTACATTACAATAAAGTACTTTATTCATTCTTATAACTAACCCTCACTTGAAACCAAAGGGGTTCTATAAGAAAAGAATGATGGGGCGAAGAAATATGTAAGACTTTTACTCGGGAGTGTATTTCAATACTCCTTTTAGGTAGTGTTTCACAATAAATATATGAAAACATATGAGCATTAAAGGTTAACTGAGGACATTTAACAGATTTTTTCAAATATTATATGTACAGAGAAACGTCTGAATATATCAGTAATTACAATCGATAGCACTACTATATAGATTCTATACTCGTCTGTATTACCAGTGTATATTTTACTAAATGCTGTGCAATGATAACCTATCACAAAACGATGTTATCTAATAGATGCCATGTTTATTTCTTTAATACGAATGCTGCTATTAACATGACCTATCTTTCGTACTTATTCACCCATCTCTATTCAATCCTTCTTTTATAGTTATTCTTGTTACATTTTTTCTGCATTGATAGTGAAGTAGCAACTAGAATAACAATCTTTTGTTTTTTTTTTTTACTTACTTCGTTTTATCGTTGCGTTGGTCACTTTTCATGAATAGGTCATAAGGTTCTTTTGTTCTGAACTGTAAGATAGTCTTTCTCTCTTTTCTCTGCTCTACTTTTATATGGAAGAAGAAAAGAAATGTATGTGTTCTGTCACCATTACGAAGAACACTTGCATATTTGGACATTATAAGTAACAGAAGAAAAAGAACAAATGAGCGAATTGGTGACAGTAGAGAAGAAGATATCTTAGTTTTCACAGATAGATGAAATAATTTACACGACTTCTGAGTAAAATAAATTCTCATGAAATATTAAACAATCGTTTTATTATGAGGAGAGATAAAGTGAAAAAAAAATGCTATAACTAGTATATAATTGACACTACGAAAACATATATCAAATATCTTCATTTAACTGGTATTGTTTATATGATGAATTCTTTTGCCTATGTATATAAGTATATATATTTCATAAATTAAGAAATAATACTGCCGTATCTTCAAAGATGACATGAACAAATAGTTACACGCATTTATACAAAAAATTAGAGTTATTTTAACATTTTCAGAATATCAAAATGTTTTTATAAATAAAAAAGTATAGACTTGAATAATAGAAAGAACAAAGCAAAAAAAAAGAATCTTAAATAAAAAATATTTTCCATCTAAAAACACGCAGCAAAATTTTTGTATCTTAAAATAATGACAAGTTATAATGTTATTACATCAATTTGATTATATAATGAACGAATAGCAGCGGGTAACTTAATAGTCGATATATGAATGTAACATTTGCTCCAGCTGACATGCATTTTTATTAGTTTTTTCTATTCGCTTTCTTCACTACTGAATAGTAATCCGTCACAGTAGACATTTATTCAGAAATTTTATGAGGGAAGTTTTTCAGCTGATAAGTCGCTTTTGAGTTGAGACTATATCCATTATGTAGACCTAAATGAACTATGAATACCTGAAAATGAGTATCGGTCCTTACCTTATCACTGTGAAGATATTGTTCTTTTAAGTGAATGCCATGGTAACAAAAAAAAATGATTTTCGAATTTCATCTTGAAAATTTTGCATAGAATTAGGCCTTAACGAGAATAGATCTTTTTATGAATATTTCAGATCTTGGTGTTGTTCGTATTCTAAGATATCATTATGATAGTAGCATGTCTTTTACGTTGCTCATATAAACCGCTAGACTTGATATTCGTATTTCAATATATAGAAACAAATCAAAAGACTTTAAACTTTTACAATAAACGACTCTCGTCAAGTGTTGTCTCTAGGTAATGTTTCAAATCAAAATTCGAAAATCAACTTTCCTCTTATTACGTCATTCTTTTAAAAGAACAGAATCTATGCTGCAATAAGCTAAAAGTACGAACTCTTTTCAGAGTATTCATAACTCATTTGAATCTACATAATGCACAGTTTCGACTCAAAAGCAATTGATCAGTTAAAGAATTTTCTTTGTTAGTCAAATACGTAAATAAATATAACTGTATTTTTAACATTTTGACAACACATAACAGAGATCGAACAAGTATCCAAAAGTTCGATATATTTAAAATAGTACTATATTTATCTTTAATTTTGTACACAGATTATTCTTCTATATAAATGAATATATTTAGAGAAATTCCATATTAATCGAAAAAGTTGAATACATGTCTATCGATTTTTTTCTATTTAATATTTAGAAATATAAATAACATAATATGAAATAATTACTAATGGAAAATATACATCAACGATGATTTTCAGAAAGTTTTTTTTTTTATTTTTTATTTCTATCATTCAAAACAAAAAGTAACATAGTTTAATTTATTGCTGCTGTAAGCAATTTTTCTCTTAAACATGAAAGACTTATAAGAACAGCTTCTTCGGTACGAATTGTTCGACTTCCTTGTTGTGGACATGTATTTATATAAAAATGAAATAATTGTTCAGCTGTAATACAACCATCTTGCTCAACAGCTTTTTCAAGTCCTTGTAAACCACCAAATACAATTAATGCATGTCGAAAACGAGGAAATTCAATAATTTTATCATGCAATATACCACGTTCAGATGTTCCAATAACAAGATCATATTTTGCTTCATGATTATTATCATCAAATGGACAATTTTCAATAATTGTTCGAATTGAATTAGCTTTTCGTACTTGATATCCCCAATATAAACCTGAAAGAAGAAATCAAATAAATTTTTCGAGAATATCAAAATGATCTTACCAGATTCTAAACGAGGAGTACTTGGACTAACAATTTCACCTGTAATTCTTTTTCTCTTGTTTATTTGTTGACTTTCATCTAAAAAAGAAAATTAAAGAATTCTTGTCTTTTGTTTTTGTCAGTTGCAAAAAAAAAAAAGATTTTACTTTGTAATTCTTTAGTTCGAAAATATTCTTCTTGTGTTATATCTGTTCGTTGTATAGTAACACGAAGACCTTGTTGTAAACGTTTATCAATTTGTATTTTTGTTTCATAAAGACCAACATCAACCCATGAACCTTTTCCTTCAGCAGGTTTTAATGGTAATGTAACACCTTCACGATAAAACCAATATTCATTTGCACGTAAATGATGTGGTGCATCCAATGGATTAAGTAAACCAGCATATTCAAGTAATTTTTGTCGAGAAAAAAATTGTTTACGAAGATATTGTGGACTAAAATAAACGAATAATGTGAATATTTTAAAATTTTTAATTACATTCAATTAATCTACTACCATTCGAGATATTCAAGAAGTCGAATAAATTGTTCACTTGCTGTGAATGGATTATTATCAATTTCTTCATTTATTTCATCATCATCAAAAAGAATTATTTCATCTATATTAAAAATACATGCTGCTCGACCAATTTGTCCAGCTAAATAAGTTCGTAATTCTTTTGATTGAGCATTACGTAATATAGAAGCAGGTAAAGCTATTGATAATGTATATGAACGACCTTTAATAGATTGTGATGTTAAATTTGATGATACAGTAGTTTGTTGTTCTATTTCTTTAGCTTGTTCAGCGTCAAGTTGTTTTTTTAATCGAGCATTTTTCCATGCACGAAGTTGTTCTTTATATCGACGCCAATCTGTTGGATTTGTTGATGCTTTTAATGGACGTATTGGTCGAAAAATATTAGTATCATTCGACATATTTGAATTTCGATGTGAGAAAAGAAGGTATTTCTTACCATTATCCTTATTGATTGAAACAAAGAAACCAATCATTTTATACATGTACGATCGATTCAGTCGGTGGGGTAGACATCGTCTGGAAAGTTGCGCCATCTTAGGTTCTGATACTTTTAGTGACTGCAACAAACAAGCATATGAACAGAATATTAATTATCATTAATAAATTTCTTGTATTTGATGAGTAAGATGTGGAATCAATGCAACTCGATAAGTTCTACTTTCAACTATCATTAATTTTTGTTGCATGAGATCAATGGCAATGGCAAATCTCAGGAGCGGCGCAAACAGAGAAGGTTGGAGGACGGAACTATTTCATCAATAAAATAGCAATTGAAATTATCAAAAATAGGAAAATAATGCAATCCAATATTTAGTGAATTCTATAAAGTGCAGTTAATTAAAAGTAAAATTGGAGATATACATTTTGTTAAGATTGTTATCAGTAAGTTTTTAAAAATTTAAAAAAGAAACATAAATTTGAAATTTTTGGCTAATTTTTTTAAAAATGATTTATGTCACAAAATAAACTTTCTTAAACTTGGTATAAGTAAATTTTTACGAAATTAAACAATGAAAATTTGAGTTCTGAAGCTTTTTTCTGTTTGCATAATTTAAATTTTAAAACATTTGAAATTTAATTGAACGGTTTTTGAATTTCGATTTTATTGTAGTAAATGAGAAGGCACGACTTGTAACTTGTCTGTTATTGGAGACGAAGAAATTGTTGGTCCGTTTTTTCTCTATGAAAACGAAATGTCACTCTCGATGTGTTATGCGTCCGTATGTGAAAATATTAGTGTTCATTTTCTCATTTTAACCATACGAAACGCAAAGCAAAGCAAAAACAAGTGATAGATTACGTTGAAAGAACAGGACAAGTACAATCAAGTGCGCATCTCTACTAAAGAAATTATCTATCTGATGAAAGTATCACGCTTTATTTATGCACGTAAACTTTTGTAAGTTGGAAAGAATCAGGTAATTTCGTCAACGATAAATACGCAAAAAAGCGATTTGTGAATATGAATAAAACAAAGTTAATATATTTCAGTATCATTCATTACGTGAATATACTTAATTTTCAACGTATTTAAGCTATACTAAAAAAAAAAACAGTAGTTTCAATTTGACTCAAATATGCCGTCGAACAAGAAACCGTAAGTTATTATCGATTTGAGTAAGATATTAAATTGGAACGATTCTGTTGAAATAATACGAATGAAAACTGAATTCGAATTAAATGGCTAGTGTTTCGTCTTTTTACTGACAGAACTCATTCCAGACTCAAACTTGATCAAAGAGATATCAAATTTTTTTGAGTCTGACAATAGAAAGAATAAATATTCATAGTGCATGAAAATATATGGTTATTCTAAAGTAAATCACAAATAAGGAATCAAATTATTGACAGGAAGTTATTTTGGTGAATTTGTAAATAAAGAGTTGGTTCCAACGACACTTGTTGAACCTTTGAACTATCTTTCTCAAGTACTAGATGCCGTAACAAAACATTTAATCGAAATTCTTGACCAGTATTCAGTATTTCAATAGCAACCATCTTTCTCCTCGTTTATCGAACGTGCTGATCTGCCATTATAAGATGAGCATTTTGGTATGCTCGACACAGTGTCTTATTTCAACGATAAAAACGGTTCCCAGCCGCCATATATTGGAAGCTCAATGGATCAAGCTGAAACTTAAACGAATGACATAAAACTATGCACTATATAATTGTTAAAAATTCCAGTTGAATCAGATATACTTTTTAAATAGGTCAAATCAACCAGAAAATGTTGGTACAACGGAATTTGGATGATTAGAATTTTACCATCTGAATTTTGACAATGTCTAAATGCCACTAGAATTTCGAAAAATATCGAAATTACATTGGAATTCGGACAATATTGTCTATTATTCACGATGATCGAATATCTTTAGGAATTACGACCAAAGCAATTCTTGCCGAATATTTTATTGTCAAAATTTCATTTGAATGCAGATAATATAAACAATAGTCAGAACTATTGCATTTGACTGAAACACAGGCCTGCTCATTCGTAGGTTAATGTAAAGCTAAGAACTAGAGCGAGTCTTCTAACTACTGCCCTAAACTAGTGTGCATTACAGCATCGATTAATTTCATTCTCAGAAAAGAACACAACAAGTATCGTGGGTGTGGGTCGAGCGAAGAATGTCATCCAAATCTTAACCCACACCCACACCCTTATTATACTATTGAATAATTCGATCAATTGTTCAATAGCGTATACATGAAGACGTGATGTTATCACTTTAAGAGTTAGAGAGTGATTCTGAATATAAAACTATGATAAATTAAAATTACATTATTCGAATGATGTGATGCGTGTGGTTCTGAGAGAATAGGATATCTACATCGATGTCCAGATCTTACACTCACGCCAAAATGAGAACAGTTGCTAACTTTCTCCATAATTATATTTTCAATTTTTTGTTATGAAAGAAAATTATAATAAGAAATTTTATTTGAAAAAAAAAAGATCATTAGTATGTGCAATATTTATCGCCATAAGTCTCCAGTTAATTAGTAGTAGACACTTCACTTGTACCAAGAGATGGAATAAATCCACCATGTTGTTCTAAAATCGATACAAAACAAAAATTTGAGAAAAAAAGCCATATATTGTTTTTCATTCTCACTTTCATTAGTAGTAGATGAGATATTTGAAATTAATGATCGTCTAATCGGTGGTAAAGGTGGACTTATTCGTTTTAAATCACCAGCACTGGAATTGAATGGTGTACGAGGATTTGTTTCATGACTTTTTGCTAATTTATTATTGTAAGATATCAAAACAAAAAAAAAAAGAAGAAAAATATCAAAAAATACCTGATATAGTATAACGATCTTCTCGTGAAATACGAGTGACAGCTTCACTTGGTTTTCTCATACGAGCATTACCTACACCAGGTCTTGATACAGCAACATAAGAACGTAGATTCAATGATGGTACACATGGATCAATTCCACTATTAGTAAAAGCAGATAAAAGAGGTGTACTAACATGAGACATTGGCATTAATGCTCGTTGTATATCAAATTCTTGTAAACGAGATAATTCATTTAATTTAATAGGCTTTTGTTCAGTATCAATAGTACTATCAGTTGAATCATTGTGTTGATCAATTGGTGCTGTTTGTGGTAGAACAAAACTTTTTTCGAACTATCATTATTAAGAAATTTAAAAAAAATAGCAATAAATTTCATTATCTTTATTCTCTTACATAAAAATGTGGTTCTTCATCATCTGATGAACTAATTGATGATATTTGTGTCGGTATTTGTTGCTTTCTAATCTTTTGACTATTTGCAGATTGTGATTTTAATGATTGTCGACTAGGATGATGTTGTTTCTTTATTACGTTTTCCTTTAATAATACTTCTCGTCGGAGTTTTTCGTATTTCATATAAGATTGAGCAGCAATTCTTAATGAGAGACATTCCATATTAGTTTGACAAATCTTACCACTTGTTTTTTACGTGTGAATGAAAAAAAGAACAATGTCAAACAGAAAGAAAAGGAGAAATATTGTTTTTTCTTCGAACTCGACAATTACCTCCCACGAAATCGGTTAATCCATTATTCAAGAGTTTGTCAAGTTTTGATAATAAAAGCATTCTACTTACTCAAACTATTAGCTTTTTTTTTTGAAATGCTCCATTAAATACGTATCATCGAACGAGACAGATGTTAACGCAAAAATCAAGCTAATGCGATATATCCTGACGTTTGTCTGTGATTTCAACAAGGAAGGGACAAAAACTGCTCATTGAGCAACCGAAAATTCTCCGTAGATCCTCATTCTATAGATTAAATTTTTTTTTTAAAGAGTATGTCAAACTGCAGTGTCAGATAGAGTCCTTTTTCTTTTAATTCATAATTTTTATGTGAAGGAAAAGGATGGCAAGTCTAATGCATCGAAAAATGATCACCTATTTATAAAAGTGCTTTTTTTTTAAAAAGAATAATAAAAAAAGCTTAATTCTAAAAACGCTGCAGCTTCATATGCTCTTTTAAATAAAACAAAAAGCTGTTGCCTAGAATGAAGCTTCTTCGAGAATTTTGATATGTACAATCAAAAAAGCATATGTTACGGAAATTTTTTTTTTCCGAAGGCAAAAGACTTTGACAAAATCCAAAATATACACCTGTCTTTCATCTTATTTGGAGCATACTTTGATTTTTTTTTTGTTTTTTAATCTATTAGCATTGAAAAAAATTATCTTAGTACATAATTTCGAATGTATTAATAATGTATTTTAGAAATATATTTACCGTCCTCGATATGAATAAACTGGACGTATTAAAAATATACTAGATTCATCTTCCAAATAATCAAATTTTTCTGTTAATGTTCTTGCTAAATTAGCACGTTGTTGACGAATATCTGATATATATTTACTTATTTGATTTGAACGCTAAATTCATAACAAAAACAAAAATAAAGATATTGTTTAAAAAAATAATAATCTTAATTCAACAAACTCGTTCATATAATAACTCCATTTTTTCTAAGACATTTTTTGTTTCATTATCATAAAGATGATTTTCAATACGATCTAAAAATTAAAGAATTTGAAATAGAAACATTAACTTTTTTTTTTTTGTTTACGTTCAATTTCAGCTGCTCTTCGATATTGAATGTATCGGTTAACAAGATTACTTAATTGTTGAGATGGTAAATTAATATAATCTGTCATTGCTTCGTTTAATTCCTAGAAGAAAATAAAATCTTTATTTTTATTTGAAATTTAATTTTTATTGTAAACTTACATTACATGTTGTTTCATGTACTTTTCCTTTATAAACTGCTTGTTGAAGTGTTTGTTCATTTCGTTCAGCATCAAGACGAGTAAACATAATACTTGGTTCAATAATTCCTTCTGTTTCAATTTTTTCTAGACGTTTTTGAAGATGAATTAATTCTTGTCGAAGATTTTTAATTAATTTTTGTTGATCATAAATTAGAGTTTGATTTTGACTAAAAGTATATACGAATAAAAATTTTCAATTGAAGAATATTTCTTTTTACTTTAATTTTTCTTCATATGTTTTATTTGTTTGATTGAAAACTTTTGTTATATGTTCATATTTAGTTGTTAAGTCAATAATAGTCAAATCTTTTTCTTGAAAAGTTGATGTTTGTTGATTATCAACTAAAGAAGCTTCTTTAATTGGTTCCAATTCATGTTTAATTTCTTTTTCTTTTATTTGATATTCTTTAATTGTAGATAATAATGTTGTTATACATGTTTGTAAAATTTTAACTGTATCTTTTAATACGCATTCAGAATTTTTAATGAAATCATTTGTTATATTATTATTATTATTATTATTATTATCATCATTATCAGATGATAATTGCTGAATCATTTTAAGACGATCAGCAAGTGATGTAAATTTATTTTGGTCAAGTAAGTTTATTATTGCATGACGAAATTTATATATTATATCATATAAATGAAAGAAAGGAAGTTTAAATTGATCTGTTGGAATCATTTGTGTAGTCATTCTGAAATAAAAGATATGAATTTAACGTACAGATAATGAATAAACACATACTTTTCTATATGTGTTGACGAACGTCGTGAATCGTCGATTGATGATGATTGTTGTTGATCTTGTTTGATCACTAGTTTAATATTTAAAATAATAATTGATTTTTCTTTTCTAGCTTTTGTAAATTTACCTGACTGATTTTCTTCATTGTCATTGTTATCTAAAGAAGAAAATGAAGGTTAACTGGCTTGATAAAAACTTTAAAAGTAATAAAAGATTAAGAGGGAATAAAACCAATGTCTCGTCAGTTTTTTAATGTTTAAACTATCTAAGAATTATTTTCTTTATTTACCAATACGATTTTCTAATGATTGTAATGGTATTTTTTCTTCTCTGGATGTTGTAGGAATATCAACTTGTTGTTCAATTTGATCCATTTCAGTTTGTTTTTCTTCGATTAATGATGTTTGTGGAAGATTTTCAATGGACTCAGTCTCTTCATTAACATCCTAAAGTTTAATTTTACAATAGAGTTATTGAAAATAAAAGAAACACAAAATAGTTAAACGTTTTCTTTTCTTATTAGAATATTAGTATAAAAAAAAAGAAGATTAAGTATGATTACCGTTGAATGAGATGATAAGCGATCATTTGATAGTTCTTCTATAGGATTAGTATGTTCCGGTAATGAAATGATGTTTTCAAAAGTATCTCGTGGTTCCTAAAAAGAATCAGAGTTTAGTTGAATATATAACAATAGGTTAAATGGTTTACTAAACATCCTGTCTCAATTTTTATGATAAATATTTCTGTACCAATAAATCTATTCGTAATACTGCTGCGTTAGAGAAAATATATAGTTAGATGTATTCTTCAAAATATCAATAAACTAACCCTCGTAACTTATTTTATTAGAAAGTTATAACACATTCTGACAAAAAGGTTTAGCCTGTTGTAGGCTATTTCAAAGGCTTCTTTGAAACTTAAAAGGTTGAAATACGTTTTTCAATGGGTAGTTTCAGATTTTAGAATAGATAAATCTTATATAATAGATATCAAAGATGATAGCTAGTGATTTATTAATTTGCTACAATCGTCATGTGATCAATACAAAAAGCAGAAACTCATTCAATTCTAACTTTCGGGTATATTCCATATCCGTGTTTCCAAGTTTATCGAGATACATAATAGCGCGTTGAAATTTACTGTAGATATAATGATTGTGTACAAAAGGATCTATGGTTAGAATGATAACAATAATACTAAATTAAGAAGAATAGAAATTTGAAAAAATGAAAATGAATTATAAGCCGATAGCAACAAGGTAACTATAATGTAAAGTTCCAGTAAAAAACAACAATGTCAGTTTGCAATGCAGAAGTAAGACAGATCGTTTTTCTGACGATCGATTATCTTTGGAAAGTCATTATTGTCTATTAAGAATTTCTATGAAACACGACCTAAAAGAAGTATCGAAGTATATAGGGTAGAAATTTGCACTTCCTCCCCCTCAGATCATAACAGTTCGTGATAGACGTTGATTTACAATCAACGAGCGTATATCAATAACCTCTCATCTTTATATATGAACTACTTCCTTATTGCATATCTGGAGGATTAAGTAAAACGATGGTGAAAAAAACTGTTCCAAAATAGATAGAATAAAATAATATCCCGATAATCAACAACAACATCTACATTGTGTTTTTTTTGTATTTTAACCTCGCAGAGATTACGCTAACCGCTTTTTATTTGACGTATTTTTGTATAGTAAAATGAATATAAAGAAGACATGTGAGTTCCACATTTTCCACTTTTCAGCAGAATCTCTTGCTGAGAGTTAAAATAATTTTTAACAAAATAAAATTTTTCTTACTGTTTGTGTCTCTTGATTAACTGAATTATTTTTCTATAAATAAATAAATCAATCAATTTTTTTTACGAAAAAAAAGGTAAAAGTTAATTTTAATTCAAATACCGATTTTCCTTGTTCATTGATGAATAATTGTGATTGATTCAATGTTTCTTCTGATGTTTTTTGTCCTTCTATTTGTAATTGATAAGCATTATCCGCTTTTTTTATCAATGTATTATGTTCCTAGAATTAATTATCGAAAAAAAAAAAAATATCAATCTAAACAAACAAAATCATTTTCTTACTTTTTCACAATTTATTTTATATTCGTCAAATTCTTGTTGTAAATTTTGTAGTCTCTCGTTATTTATCGATTCTTTTATTTCAAGTACTTTCAATAATTCTTTTATACGAATAGTAGCCTATAGATATATAGGATTAATTGATTTTTATCATTCATACACATAAACACATACGAATTGTTGTAGATTGGCAAATGCTGTTGGTAAATTTTCATTTGTTACATTATTTAAATCAATCCCATCGTTTACATTAAATAATACATTGAGATCTGATAGATTTTCAATATTATTAGAAAGTATCTGTTCATTATGATCAATGATTTCATTTGAATGGTCAGATGTTTGTATTTCATCCTAAATCGAAGAATTTATTGTAATTGATGATTTCTAATCTTATGATTTTTTGCTATTGCGAGAATCTGTGTAGTAGAGAGAATAAAAAAATCTTACAGAAACCGTTGTTAATTGAACTTTTTCTTTATCTGTTTGATTTGAAGATTTATCGTCTTTTCCTTCAACTTTTTGCACTATAAAAATAAATATATCAAACAAAAAAATAAAATAAAATAAAATAAATATAATGTTACATACAGTTTGCCTTTCTTGTATCAGCGGTATTCTTAATTATAAAAAAAAAACGTCATCTTATTTATATTTAATTAAATATTAATTAGATCTGAAATATTCTGTACAAATTTGAAATTCCAAAAGTAGTGACGTCGACATCATTAGACTTTATAAAATACTCTCGAAAAACTTTCTCTCTATATACACTCTCGAAATTCTTTATCAGTCTACATATTTGTGTTTCGAATTGCAAATATTCAATGAGTAATGTTTTAACTATAATATAAACACTCTCATCCCCAGATTCTTACAAGCTAAACTTTTCTTTTGTTTGTTCACATGTTTTCTTTTCGAACTTTCAACAAACATCTAAATAAGTTTTCAAAAAAGCAATTACATATTCGGATACCCCTTGAAATGTTCTATCCCTCTGAATATCTAACAGATGCGGCATAAATAATAGCATCATTCATAGTTTATGTTTATCTTATCCATACTTGTAGATAGAAAACTACGCTTGTTTCAAATGATCCATTGTTCAACTGTCTATAAAATAGTAGAGAATAGAATAGAGAATATTTTGAGGTTAAGCACAGCTTTCTATCTATAAACGTGACCAAAATAAATAGAAAATATGCATGGCGTACCTGTTAGATCTTGACTTTCAGTTATTTACTGAGACGTATTTTGAACATTGTCAATACGTCCTTAGCTTTACTTCAATATGATTATTCACTAGAGCCTGTCGGGTTGGCCTCCGAATCCGAATCCGAGTTTAAAAATTTTGGATTCGACGAGCTCTATTATTCATACATACATTACTATTAGAGAAATGCCGAATAAAACTCCAACAATTTTTTGAAGATTAAAATGGAACACGTGATAACATCAGTTGGAGAGAATACAAAATTCATGAAGAAAGTGGTGACGTCATGTGTGAGTAATTCTAATCGAAGTGAAGATATGGATACATTGACAATGTTCGAAATATTTTCTTAGTAAATGAATGAAATTCAAGACGTAAATATGTAAAACCTATCAGAATATCTAATTACTTTTGTAAAAGCTTATTTTCATATTTATAAAAATTTTATACAAAAAACATACGAATGCACAAAAAAATATTTAAGGATAAGTGTCTTCAAACTATATAGTTCCAATTCAAAACATAAATATGTAGGATGATAGAAAATTTCGAGAGTGTATATAGAGAGAAATTTTCCTCGAGCTTTTTTTTTTATAGAGTATAATAGGATATAGGTGTTACTACTATGTGCAATATTCAATATCACACAAATCGTTTTATACATTGCAAACTAATAATAGACGATGAGTTAATCTTTTATTAATTACTTCTACTTTATGTGACGATAGAAATCAAAACTTTAGTCTTATTACGAAATTCCTTTTTCTTTGGCAAAAAAAAACAATTTTAAGCGTGATAATTTTCAATCGTTTATAACAAGTTGACAGATTTGTGACCCATGCTGTGACAATGTGGGAAGCGAATAATTAAGAAAAACAGTATAAGTGTTCTATTAACTTTAAATACTTACATTTGCATCAACATGATGAGTAACTGATTTAATATTTGTTGAATTATCTATTTGATTTTGATATTGTTGAATATTATTTTCTAATTCATTAATATCATCTATATAAGATTTAATTTTTATTTCATATTGATTTAATTGATCATGTAATATTTTCTATAGAAAATTTTTTTTTTAAATAAAATTATTTATTCCATTTATTCTTACTTGATTATTTTGATTTGTTTGTATTTCATTTTCTAATAATTGAATTTTATCATCTCGATTTATAATTTCTAAAAGAAAATATTTCAATTAATATTCTTTCATATACAATATCATATATGCCTGTATTTGCTATATCTAATTTTGTTTGAAGATTAGTTAATTGTTCTTTAGTTTCTTTTGGCGTTTGAGCTGATTTCTTTTTTCCTCTAGAGAGAAAAAAAAATTTAAAAATCAATAATAAAGAAAATAAATAATTCGAAGTTTACTTTGCTTGTTGTTTTGCTGCAGCATTTTGAATTAAATGTTCAATAATTTCTTCATTAAGTTCATTTAATCGTGTACCTAATTCTTTAACATGAACATAACAATCTTTAACATCAAATGATTTAAGTGTTTGATCAAATTCATTTTGTGTTTCATTGATTTCATCAGATATATTAAATTCTTTTGAACTAAAACTTTGTTTTTGTTCATTAAAAAACTATAAGACAATAAAAAACAAAAATAAAAGATTATTCTAATTAGATTAAAAATTTAAATGAATAATTTACTTGGCCAATTTGTTCGAGTAGTTTTGTTTTTTCATTTAATTGTTCGGTTTGTCCAACAATGAAAATCATTACACGTTGTTGATACTAAATATTAAAATTAGATAATAAGAAAACAAAAAAAAAAAAATATATATATATATATGAATATGATAAGAATTACTCGTTTTTTAGCTAAAGTATCATTTAATAAATTTTCTAATTCTTTTATATCAGCAACATGTTCAACATTTGACATGTCATCATGTGTCATTCCATGTTGAATTAAAGATGATTGAACTGAAGATTCATAATTATTTAATGTCTAAAAGATTTTTTTTTCTATTATATTTTCCATACAAAAAAACAAGAAATCATATTACATACATCATCAACACGTTTAAGTACTATATTTAATTCTTCTTTTGTTTGATTAGCAATACGTTGTAGACGATTTCGAGTATTTTTTTCAATAACTTCTCGACCTGGATCTCGATTATTGAAATCACTATCATCATTATCTGAACTATTGTTACGTTTGTGTAGCTTTTTTGAACGATAACAATCATATTGAAACATATTAATCTAATTGACAAAAAGAAAAGAAAATGAAATTAAAAATCGAATAGATTTCCTAATCAAAATCGAATCTGTTTTTCTTTTTATTATTTTCTTCTCAAATAATTTTTTTTTCTAATGTATTACAGATTCAATAGGTTAAAAGAAGGCTTCTGCTCATAATTTATAATGTATTATAAGTATAGAGAATAATAAAAGAAAGAAAAAAAAGTATATTTTCTTTTGTATTCTTTCAAACATCTGACATGCTTTCTTGATTATATACAAACAGACTACTGTATAATAATAATACATAATTGAAAAAAGAAAGATTGAAATTTAATGAGCATACCATGATTTGCATCTCTATAAATTTTATCAAATGAAGAGAAAACAAAAAAATTCTTCATTAATATAATACTATAAATTTTAATTCTAATCTCTATTCATCATCAAATAAAATGAACACTGAAAAGAAAAAAGATTAATAGTTTCTATAACAAAGAAATAACATCACTTAAGTTAGTCAACTTACTCAGATTTATTTCGTTTTTTTCTTCTTCTTATTCTCTTATTTACCATTCACATACGCTATTTATGTTTTACTTACTTAACAGCTTTTAAAGTTAAAAAAAATGGGTTTAATTTATACATACACATACCTGTGCACGACCGGTTTTTTTTGTATTCTTTTTCTTCTCACCAACCTACACACACAAACATACTTCGATGGTACCATAGAAGCGTTCATTTTTATGCCCCAAGAAACAAAAACTATATATGACTAATGCAAAAAGAAAAAGTTCAAATGAGTTTTAATTAAGCTGGAAATTTAGATTTCATTCTGCTTGAGTAGATAAGAATATTGTTTTTTTTTTGCATTGATATTTCATAGACAAAAAAATTTCAAAATTTTTTCGATGAAGAAAAAAAATCTTTTTTTTTTTTTCTTGTTCGTAACTGAATTTATTGACGAATCTTTATTAAAATATTACTATGGTTGATGATTACTTAAGTGAATCAATATTAAAACATACGTAATAAAATTTAATCGAATGCATAAAAAAAAAATCAGAATGTTTTATGAAACAAAAAAAAAATACTTTTGATCATCGGTTTTTTTCGAGTTGGGATTTTTCACTTTCTCTAATTGGATGCTGTTACACGACATATACAACGACTCATCCATAATCAGCACTGTTTTCTGAGATCAAATAGATCCAAATATGAGGGTATGGGCGTAGAGAAAATACTATTCTCACATCTTCTATTGAGAAAGATAATGCAAAATAAATGCTGAAAAATTTTGGTGATCAAAACTATTTTCACCCATGTTTTATATTTTAAAAGTTGTATGTAGATATAGACAAGATGGTCCTAGTTCCGACAGGACCGGTGTCAAATTGTTTTTTTTTTCGACAGGGACCAGGGTCAACACTTTTCTATTGAGATTGATATGTTTTATTGTCATGTCAAATGTCATATTGTCATGATTCATGTGTTCTAAAATTTTATGCGAAAATTATTTGAGTAATGATCATTTCAGTGTTTGTTGTTATAATTTCGATAGTAAAATTAATCATATTTTTTTCTTCGTAAACAACAGAGTTGTCGCATGCATAAACGTGCAGAATAGATGAAGTATTAGCGAATCTCCGAGAGGGAGAATGTTAAAGGTTATGCGAGTCGCACAAGATATCTTGAGCTTATTGCCAATGCTAGAAAATGATATCGCATTTTTCGTTTACTAAGCGCGAAACCAACACTAAAAAATGATTAATTCTGCTCATTAATGGTTGTATGTCAACTGCTGATATTAACAGTTGCAGTATGTGATTGATGTTTTTCTTCTGTTTGTTGATACATGAAACTTTTTTTTTTAATTTGGTTTTTCTTAAAAGAAAATTCATTATTGAAAACAATAAAAAGTCAAGCTTTGAAGTGATCTGTTTATTTATTATTAAACTTTCTAGTGTATTGATTCGAAAACAATTCATAATAGAAATATAAATTATATTTTTAAAAGAATTGCTATTATTAAAAGAAGCAGCCATTGAAAATTCATCATTGGTTGATGTAATGTTGCTATTGCTACGTTCGGTTTTAATGAAGTTTATGTTCGCATTGTAGTTAAAGTTGTTGTAGTTGTTTCTTGTATAACTGGTGGTATTATATCTGATAATGGTAATAGTCCATATTGCAGCAATAATTGTTGTAGTTGTGCATATTTTTGTATTCCATTACACATCGGTTTGGTACATACACAAGTAAAACTGGCTTCAGTATCTGGTTCTTCCAGGGTATTTGATTCAATTATTATACCTGATCGATTGATATTTTCACCTTGTGGAACACATTTTCAATCAATATAGGATCTATCTTTACGAAATAATTGACAAAATCCATTGGGACAATGAATACTTTGGTTTTGATTATTGAAACACGTAAGATTGAAAACATATGATTGATCAGAATGTAAAAGTTCACGTAGTTTTGTTTGAACTTCGTCATATTGCAAATTTTTCACTAGGAAAAAAAACGACAAAATTATTATTTAAAAGTATATTGAATTTTATTATGTGTATTCATATCTATTAAACTTACTTGTGTTATAAGTTTTGTTTACATCTTCTTTGCAATCTTTACTATCACTACAGACCGATTGCAGTGAATTGGAAGCTATTTTTTTTTGTTAAACCAAATCATCGTCATATTTATAGCTATTCTATTTCTATTTAATAAAATTATTGTTTGTTCGGGAAGATGAGTGAAAAATACAGAAGCATTATTGTTTTCGAAATAAATCGATAATGTTGTCACACGTATTAAACTTGGTTCATTTTCTCTTCGACAGTCTGGTCTTATCGTATTTAATACTTCGGAAGAATTAAACCCTAATCCTTGATAACAGTCTAAACATTCAATAGCCAACGTTGCAATTGGCAAGTAGAAAGTGAAACCAAACGTGACCAAATAGCAGAACATAATAGAAGGATAAATAACAATAATATACATGTCACTACTTCGAATATATATAATATGATCTTTTGTTTCTTTTTTGAGAAAGTCCGCGTTATCAAATACTTATTTCATATCTATTATCACTTGCGCATACTTTCATTGAACGTAAGATTTACATGCATCATGATATACTTAGCATTGAGTGGTGAATGATTAACGTATTGACATCATTGAGAGATTAATAAAATATTTGCCTATGTATTTTAGATATGACTGTTAAACACTATTACTTCATTCATGCTTTTCTTGTAACTGCCCAAGTCGAACAATTTCAATGTATTCAAATAAACAAGAAAACAATTTATAAAGTTCAATAATATCTCGAAGTTCTCGCTGCTTAAGCCCACCAACTGATTCGTCGCTTTTAAGTTGGGACTATATATTTCATGTAGACTCAAACGAACTATGAATACTCTAAAAGAAGTTCAGACTCTTAGCTTATTGCTGCGGAGTCACTGTACTTTTACAGTATTTTTTAAAATGAATACCGTAGTAAAAGAAAAACTGATTTTCGCAATTTCGACTTGAAACTTTGTATAGAAATAGGTATTAATGACAATATTTTCCAGTAGATATTTCAGATATTGTCGTTGTTTCTATCCTAAGATACAGCTATGATAAAAGCGTGTGTTTTACATCGTTCATGTATACCGGCAGATTTTATATATTTATTTCAGGAAAGGAACAAATCAAAAGACCTGAAACGTTCACAAAAAACTATTCTTGTTAACACGTGTCGCTGCGCAATATTTCAAGTCGAAAATCAGTTTTCCCTAAGAGGACCACGGTATTCATTTTAAAAGGTACCGTAAAAATGCATCATCCTTGCAGCAATAAGCTAAGAGTCCGTACTCTTTTCAGAATATTCAAAACTCATGTGGATCTACATGATATACATAGTCTCAATTCAAAAATCAATTATTCTTAACTTTTTACAAAGGATTATCGTTTTTATTTTATTTGACATGCTTTTCAATGAAATACATTCCGTAGATATCGATATTAACTCAGTCCTTAATAAGAATGTGTGCAAAAACAGAAAATGTGATTCTAAAGTTAATTTGTTGAGTATAGAGTATTTAGAAACTTTCTCGAAAAATTTTATTATCATACATCACTACAGAAAATTTCTTTATATTTTAAATAATTGATACAAATTTAAACTTATATTAAATATTGAACTGTAAAATCTCTATTTCGTAATAATTTTCGAGTTTGAAAAGCAGTGCTCTTCCAAGTAACAAGATACATTAAATGACCAATTACAGCCTGAGATAACCTTGTAATCATTATGTTTTTCAATGTTTTGGTAGTCGTCATTCCGAATGTAGACCGTTGTTGTCTCTAAAATGATCATAATTCATGTTGTGCCAATGTGGTTTGTAATTTTTCTGTCAATATCAAATTGTTCCACTATATTTGTTCGTATAAGAACATTTGATGAAAGACATTTACGAATAAAACTAGATCTACTAGCATTGATGAATTAACAACAAGCTGTGAGAGCAATCCGTGCAGGATTAAAATGTGAAACTTGATGTAATTGCTGTTGCCAATCTCAAAGAGATTGTTTTATTCTATCTATTTTGGGACACATTTCTTCATTAACCTTGTAATCGTTATCCATCTGTCTAATTCTGCTCGTCTCTTATGATCGACACACTTGATTGCTTTTTCTTTTTTTCGCTGTTACTTTTATATATTAAAAAAATAAAACATGTGCATCAAGGGAAGGTAGAACTATTTTTGATGTATCAAAACACCAATAATCATATAAATATTCTTCTCATGCTGATATTCTTGTACTTAAATTTTTCACAAAAATCTTTTTAAAATCTCCTGTGTCTTGTAATCAACATGTAAGAAAAGAATAAACATAAAATTTTTAATCATAGATAATATTGTCATGATATTCAAACTATTTTCATTAGTTAATAAAATATTCAAGAATCAAATAGATTGTCTAAAGTAAAATCTTTTTGTTAGAAATGAAAAATTAAATATATTTAACTTTAGTATATCTGAGTAATCTGTTCATTTTGAGAAAAAAAGCATGATCGAGAATATAGTAACTCATAGTTTGGAACATAATAAATTATGTTTCTGATTTTATTCATAGGAAACTTTTATCACATGCATATAAGTTTCACGACATGGCGAACAAATAATATTCCATACTCATCTAATTATTACTGTAGTGTTTTGGTTTATAAAATTTGTTTTTACATGCTGTATTTGATTTATTAGGAGTATGTGTATTTATCTTTCCGATCATTTTGTTTTTGTATCACGTTGAAGAA
The DNA here is from genome assembly GCA_905250125.1 of Rotaria sordida. Lineage (NCBI taxonomy): Eukaryota > Metazoa > Rotifera > Eurotatoria > Philodinida > Philodinidae > Rotaria > Rotaria sordida. The sequence continues at coordinate 25,269 of CAJNOL010001812.1, forward strand.
ATCAATCATATTGAAATTGAATAAATTACAGTACAAGCATTATACGTAGTCGTTTGACTAAAAAATACGGATTGTATCGTATAAATTGTCATGCATCAGTTAATTGCTAACGATGATTATACACATTTACTTTGTCGTTCTCTTCTTTTTTTTTGATAGGATCGATTTAGCATAAAAAAGAAACGGTGGTATATTTTTATTTTCTGTCCACAGCATTACAAAATATACAAATATTGATTCATTTTGCTCCTAGGTGCTATATTGTATTAGGTGAAATCAGGTTGAGTATTATTAAGTTGAAGTCTTGCATTGATAAATTTTTCCATACGACAGTAAATATGAATTTTTATCAGTTAGTTTCACTGTCTTTGAGTACATAGATATTTCTGTGCAAAAATAGATATATCATTATATAGCTCATTCTTTATTCGCAATTTAGAACATTTAATAATTCAAATTCATTAAGATAGATAATTGTGTTTCTTGAACTGGACGATTAACTCGTTAGGAATAATACAGCTATAGTGTATTCATCATTGAATTTCTAAGCGCATATGTATTTCTTATGATTAGAAGTGTGAGTTGATCAGCTGAGCCATCACTTCAGCTACTAACGCTCAAATGATTAAGCTGTGACACAAATATAGATATTTGTTCTTTAAAAATTTCTGACATTCCAAATTAGTTTTTGGAGATGCTACCATCTGATTTCTTGTCAATAAGTTCTCTACCACCATTTTCTCTTTTTTCATTCGAAAATCTCTCGACATTAAGAAACTTTAAAAAACTCATCGAAAATTTTCAGCCGCGGATCAATGCGTCGGCTTACACCTACGCCTATGGTAGTATGATGAGGGTGCTGTATAGTAGTTGTAAAAGATCCTGCTGCCAAGTAAAAAAATACCTAAAGATTAATCCTTTAGTCTGATAGTTTGATCAGAAATACAGCATGTTGAACTCGGATCATAAGGACTAGTTCGATCTTCATGCGGAAAAGCTAGAAGATCAACATAAAGCTTTTCTTCAGATGATGATATCTCAATTTAGAAAACAAATCTCATGACGTTAGACCCCTTGTTCGATAGCTCAGTGCTGCCTCTATCACCAGGAAAAACTTCATATTAAATGATTTTAGTTTGCCTAATTTATGAAGTAATCTCTACATGAGAGTTGATGAGAATCATCGAAAATTGACTGATATCTTCGGTTAGTTTTAACCATTTGCCTTGAAATATTTTTCAGTCAGTGCTCTAATCTAATCAAGTTTTCTTCGCAAAATTTCACCATCGTAGCCATCGATGCGGAAGAGATCCACGCTGAGACCGTCATAGACGATAGAGGCTTCCCTGCACCTCAAAATTGGAACAGATTGCAGTACCCTATGTTTGACACAATATAGACATGCGAATCTTTATTTGCCAATAAGAAAATGGGGATTAACATATTTAACTAGTGGAAAATCGGCTGTTTTCATCGTAAATCAGTTGTATTAAGGCCTATCGACCGTGGATTGCTGCTTTGGATCAGGATTAATCGAGCTCTATTTCTAGTCAAAATATCAGGCACAATGATAGAAGTTAATGTACTTTTTATCTAGTAGCGAAACTTTCTGCGACTACTGTGAAAAAAAATGATATCATCTATGGTTTTTGTATTGTTGTCTTCTTGTATCAAGTTCAATTTTTCAAAAAATAATATATTTCAATGAATGAAAATGAAGATGATACTTAATGTAAAAGCTAAAATAAGTATCAACAATTGATTATTTTATAAAGAATTGAACGAAAAAAAATTTTTTTTCATAAAAAATTAAACTCAATGCGGCTTGCGTATGTTATTGATATATATATTTTTTATTAAGATAATCTGATCAAATAACTTAACAATATACGTAAAATATTGTTTAGATAAAAATGGGACGTTGTTGCAAGTGTTGTAAAAGTCTTTGCAAAGACTTTAAAGAGTATGTAAAAACAAAAAATATTTTATTTTGATTATGATTTTTATTGTAATTTTATTTCAATAGATTTGCTATGCGTGGTAGTGTGATTGATATGGCCATTGGCCTTGTTATTGGTAAAGCATTTAGCGATGTTGTTCAATCACTGGTTAATGATATTATTTTACCTCCATTTGGTTTAATTTTTGGTGGTGTTGATTTTAATAATTTAACAATAAAAATGCACAGTTTTGCACATCCAAGTCAACCACCAGTTCTACTTCGTTATGGTGCATTTATTCAACATATAATCTATTTAATAATCGTATCATTTGCATTATTCCTCATAATTGTATTGGTTAGCAAGCTACGTAAAAAGGCAACTAAGGAAAAACAAGAAGATCAATATGCTGAATTGAAAGAATTAAGTGAAGAAGCAAAAATATTACTAGAAATTCGAGACTTATTGGCAAGTAAAACAGATATTAAATCGTAACTATGACTATATTCATATCTTTCTTATATATACTCCTTTTACAAGAAAAAAATAATAATTAAATAAAATTTCATCTTGAATAGAACTTTTCAACGACTAAGATAAACTGAATCAATAACCAAATGCAATCAATAAGATATGTGCATACAAATATCGATTAGTATATAAATAGAATATTTACAGACATTATATTGCGTGTGATTGAGTTGAATTAACTAACACTTATTTAATATGATTATGCGATCAGTGATTTGATTTTAAAAGAAGAATAAACAACTATAGAGAAGAATGATTTGTTGATGATTACCTTGAAACTTCAAAATAGAAGTCACATTGAAAGAAATCATTCACTTGACTGCTCGAAAAGTTGCAAAATTTGATAGTTATTCAGTATCTTACCGAAACCTCAGAATACAACAGAAAAGACAAGGACAATTCATAACGTTCATGTCAGAGCTTGAAACGGAAAGAAATTTTCGATTTCCATCTTGTCCCGCTTTGAGAGAAAAATTTTCTTCGAACCAAAACCTTGCTCTGATTCAATACTCCGTTACAACTTCTAGTATTGATGAATAATATGTGTAAAGAAGAATAATGATGAGTGGGAAAGAGTCTAGAAATTATAGAAATCACTTGCTCAAATCATTGTCATAAAACGTTTGTAATTCATTGCGGAGATCTAAAATATATTAAATAATCGAGTTTTATCCTCAATTTCAAAAACGTATAAACCTGAGCGACTAATGAAAATGTAAAACATTGAAATACTTAACCGCAATTCGAAAATACTAAATCGTACTTCGAATACATAGGCATGATTTTTTAATATATATATATAACGGTGATCCATAAAGAATGAGATAGACTCAAGTCAATTTCTCCAGATTAAATTCTGTCGGATAGATTCGAAATCCGACTACTCATAGCGTTTTTTGTTAATATCCGCTTACCGGATTGACTGAGTTCCAATTAGATTTATGTTGTCGGAAACGATGAGATCCAACTGATAGAATCTATCATATTCGATGTCAGAAAATCATCGGAATCCACTATATCAAATGAGAACTGAAAGAAGACTCTACAATAAAATTCTTTCTCAAGATCCAAACATTCGAAGCTATGGGATTATATAAGAGTTGAACAATTCCACTTGTTGAATTCGATCATTTCTGATAACGTAGATCCGATTGGAATTATTTATATCGAATTATCGAATACAAATGGGAAAACTTCTAACTATTAATTATGAGGAAGACTCAAAATATGTGTAAAAAAAAAGAATCACCACAATTACCTTGGACATTAAAATTAAAAATATTTCTTTATTTTCATATTTTTATTTTATGTTATCAGAACTTTTGACTAATCCTAAGTAAGTCTGAGGAAAATGGTATAACTTTTAAAGTAAACAAAGAAAATATTTAAGCATCTTCGAAATAAGAACAAACATTGCTAGAGATTTGCCATAAAAGACTCTCTTTCAGAATTTTCGAATTATTATCGACAAAGATTTTCTCTGAAATAGTTCTTTTCGAAAAATCGTTAACAAAAATCAACAGACTGAGAATTTGTAGAGAATTCTATAGCATATTTGGAATTTCTGTCGAGATTCTATTGCAAAAATGGTTTGTCAATTGCGACTTTTAAGCTGTTGCAATTGTAAATACCGGTTTATCTTTTCAGTTTTTTATCATCAAGAAAAACTTATCTGAAAAACAAAATTAAGAGTTTTGCAGAGCGAAAAATTCTCTATGAGCTACAATAAGAATAGAACTTGTGATATGCACTTCTGATTCATAACAAAAAAAACGAAAATTAGTGTCCTATTCTTTATGAACTACCCGTTCGCGTTAAATTATGTGATATTGCTGATCATAAAATCTCGCCATGGTTATAATAATATGAAATATATATATAGGCCCAAAGTGAAAGTATAAACAATATCGATAGGATGTTAGAGTATTGAAAACCATCAAAAATTATGATAAATCAATTCAAGTAAAAAATTATATAAAAATCAGAAATCATTTTATTTGTCTTTGATACTATTTGACACATTCGTCATAAGAATTTATAATGATTATCGTGAATATACATTCTCGATATAGATAGTTTCTTTATAAAATTTTCACATGAAGAGATTTCGGAGATTTAAATTTATTCTACTTGTCATCTAGTGTCCTGCAAGCATATAAATTTTCGCAATTGGACCCAGATCGGTACTCTTTTCTTCTATCTAGACTTGGACCGGAGATAATCGACATTCGGCAGATACTTTCACAGATACAATACACTTTTCAAACTTTTATTTTATATGAAAAAGTATACTATTTAGTTTCTTTCATAAACAGCAACAAAAAAACAGAAAATCATCTCAAATTTCACAAAAAAAGTAGGTGAATAAAGTGATTCAAGATTCACTCGTTGTCTTTCTGCTTCTAAAATTCGGTTAATTTTGCTAAGTATATGTTTGCTTGTTGCTGATGATGTTGGAATGTACCTTTTTGGTAATTCATTTTTATCTCCATATATTCAATTAGTTCGTCATATGGTTCACCATCATTTGTAGATGAATTTGTTTTTAGTAAAACAAAATCGCTTTTGACTTCTCTAACCTGTTCTCAAGTACAATTAATTACTTAATCATGATCGAACTGGTTTTCATTCTTATGCTTTAATATAAATTAGCAGTTTAAAAAAGTAAAAACATTTTAAAATTTCGAAATCTCATTAATTGCGGAGTCGATCCCAATGGCTCCGGCGAATGTGCACTCGAGTCTATGTTCCGGACCGGGCCGAATGCTGGGTATCCGACCTATTTGCAGGACACTGCTCCCATCATCTTGTCGTAACTTCGTCGCGCTTCATCGTGATCTGTGGTCCATGTCAACTGTAAAATTATAAAAATCTATCAGGAATAATATGAGAAGAGACTAAACATAGGGTTAAATTTTGACACAATAACGAAAACTCTAAAAAAACATTATTGCCTAGAGAACAGTTATTAGCAAAATCCTTGCAAGATTAAAGCGTGAAACACAATGTAGCTGCTGTTGCGAATCATAGGAAGACTATTTTACTCGATGTATCTTAGAATATGTTTCTTCATCCTTCTTTTACTTAGTTCTCTAGAAATGCATTAAGAAAGTAGCTAATATTTTGTAACGAGGCACTATTGATATAAGGTTTGCAATCGTCTATCACCAACGTCTACATCGTCTGTGATGGTTTCTGAAAGCCACCTATCAAGGTTGGTGGAAAGAGAGAAATGGGAGTGAATGCAAATTTCTACCCTATATACTCCAACATTCCTTTTAGTTTGTGTTTCACAAAAATAACAGCATGCAATCAACGTCGCACTCTGCGGCTACCCATCTCATTCATCAAATATTGCATAGATTGAAAAATATAGCTTTTCTTCTATTCAAAATACAACACTGCTTCCTATAGAGCTTTATTAATCATTCATTGGCTTATTGCTTTTTCTAAACCATAATATTTATTAAAACTCTCTTTTTAATATCGAAATTTGAGTTTTGTATCTCTACTTTTATGATGTTAGCGTCATTTGTAACAACTTATTCTTAAAATAAATATCGATTTCATAAAAACTAAAGAAAATACAATAAACAGGCTGATTTTGTAACCATTTCTTATTTACAATAAGTTCATCTAACATTCTCTAATCAATGAATTTTTGATAATCCATTAGGAAATTATTTGAGATTCGATATTTTTTCATTTTTATATACTTAAAGATTAGTTATTTCTTAAACTAAGACAAAAATTCTGATTTATTCATCCATCTATTTGATCAAATAAAATTTTCAAAGATTGTTACTTGATCCTTTAATGCATTTATTAAACTTCTCAAACAATAGAGAAACGTAAATGCACTTATTAGTCAAAAAATAAATCAAGTATCTATAATGATTTGCAAAAATATCGAAATTTTTCTTTGTCGATCATGATGCCTACTGTTTAACATGGATTTCTATGACATTATTACTATACCATTCAATACCATCTATGCACACGTATAAAATTACTTTCATTTGTTCGATCATAACTACTATAAGAGTAATGCATATATACATATACGTACAAGAGCAAAAAAAAAACCTCATTTGTTTATGTGCAATATGAAGTTATAACAGCCAAATATTTCTCTCGTCGTGCGTATGGCATCAGAACACGAGAAAAAAAAAGAAATCCGTTCTGTTATTCTTTTCTTTTTCTCCGCTGTCGTTCTACCCGCTGACAAAGAATAATTCACTACTCTAGAAATATGTACATAAACATAATACGTAGGTTACCGCTTATTTTTCGTAAATATTCTTTTCTATGTGTGATTATCATTTGTTTTTGGTCACTTATTCAATTACGTAAAATACGTTTCGAAAATTATTTATCACAATCAATCCATAATAACAACAATAATGATATTTATTCATATTTCAAATCAAAATCATCTAATTCTTATAATATTTCTACGAATTTACATATTCATGATGTTCTTATTATTGTACGTACTTCTAAAAATACTCAAGTAGTACGAATGCCATCTATTCTACATACATGGTTTAAATTTTCTCCAGACACAACATATATAACTACAAATGGTAATGCAACATTTTTTCATCGTTATATTCCCGAACGATATTATCATCAGATACATTCGACTAATTGTAAACAAGCACATTCTATACGTGATTTATGTTGTCATAGTGCATCAGAATTTTATATTTATTTTAAAAATGAAAATAGATTTAAATGGTTATGTCGATTTGATGATGATCAATATGTAAATGTACCATTACTTATTGATTATTTAAAACAATTTTTTCCTGATAAACAACTTTTATATATTGGTAAACCAAGTTTCAAAGAACCAAAACGTGGACGTGGTATAGAGTTTTGGTTTGCAACTTATGGTGGTGGTGTTTGTTTTTCTAGATCTCTTTTAAAAATGATTCGCAATGATGTTCAACCAAATCATAAATTTATGGAAGGTTGTATATCAACGAATTTTCCTGATGATACACATATAGCTTATATACTCAGGAAAAAATATAATGTTAATTTAACTATTGCAAATGATTTTCATCATCATATTGAACGAAATTTATTTACTAATTTAACAGATCCAACAAATATTGATCAAGCGATTACACTTGGCTTTAAAGGTAGTAATGTACCTCGATTTATACCTTTAATAAAAAATGATGTATATCATATGCAAACATTACATTGTTTATTATATCCAGATGTAAATTGTATGTATTTATTGAGAATTTTATTAAATAAATTATATGAAGAAAAAGCAAGATTAATTTAAACAAAATGTTATTTATTCTTGTTGTATTTTTTTTTCGTGATGACGAGATTCATCATGATAATTTCATATGTTTACTAAAAAACTAAATAAGCTTTCTTCGATACAAATGGATAAAAGAAAAAAATAAAAAATAAAAAAAATTTTTTATAACGTATTTAATGAATAATAAACAAAAAATTAGGCAAAAGCTAAAAGAAAAAAGGAGTTTTTGATTAGTCGTTAACATTTTCCTTTTTTCGTTATTTTCACTAACTATTCGAAGATTGTGAATAACAAGATAAAAGCGCATAGTTTTGTTCAAAAAAGGAAAAACAAAGAAAAAGAGAAAGATCATATGCCTATGAAGTATATTACTCTTGAGAATCACATAGAATATACATCTATTATTAGATTTTGTTTAGAAAATATAATCATTATTGTTTAAATAAAGGAGTTAAATGACTAGTGACGTCAAAAAAAACCAATATTTTCTTTATCCCATTTCTAATGTTGATGTAGTTGGCGTGTTTTGTTGAACAGCAGAATTCGATGTTTGTTGTTGTTGTTGTGAATTAGTTGTAGTTGTTGATGTTGGTGTTGGTGTTTCAAGATTAAGTAATAGTTGTGATAACCATTTTTTAGTTGATTGATCTTCTTTAAGTACAGCATCCTATAATAATCGAAAGAATTTCAAATATATTTTTCTTTGTAACAAAAAGAAATCAATTACAAATGTATGATCTTTAAGACAATCAGGAAGACATGATCGAAGAGCTTCCCGAGCACGAGGATTATCCGATAAACGTAAATAACATCGAATAATATGTTTTAATAAACGACCACTTGCTTCTCTTTGCTATCCTCGTAGAAGAAATTATTTTATATAAATTAATTAAAACAAAATGATCGAAACCTGTTGAAGAACCATTCGTCCAAGAACCATAGCAACATGTGAAAAACGATCAAATGTTTCACAAATATAGTTTAAACCTGAATCATCACCGAGAATTTTTTGTAAAATAAATGTTGCAACTGTTTTAGATAATTCACTTCCCGATTGCATTATACGTAATGATAATGGAATAATTTCGGTTGTTAATAAAAAATTAATAACTTCTGTTTCATCAGTTTTAACAAGTGCACCAATAACACCTAATGATGTTAAACGTAAATATTCAAATGGTCTTGTTGATGATTTTGTATTTAAAAATGGATAAAGAAATAATGGAATATTTGCTTGAATAAAAAGTGTTCGTGTTTCAGGATGTGATGCTATACATTGTAATAAAGCTAATGCATTACAAACACGATTTGATTGTTGTGCAGTTAATGTCGGTGGATTAATATATGGATAAACTGAACTAAATGATACAACAAAAAACAAAAACAAAACATCACAAATAATCAATATAGAAGTTTAAATATATATGATTTACATCACTTCATATAGAAGTACAGCAACAGATCCAAATGAATGCCAAAGTAAAACAGCTAGATCAGCAACTTTTTCTCGCTTACGACTTAATTCCATCAAAGCAGCTTCACGTGTTGATGATGAAAGTAATTCAGTTATCCAATTAGCAATACGCTCACGTGATACAGGAGCACTATTAGTATTTGATGTTGATTGACTGGAATTTGTATTAGAATTATTTGATGTTTGACTACTAGTTCCTACTGCTACTGATGAACCATTACTAGCAACATTTGGTAGAGTATTTGGACTAGGTGAAGGAGTTAAGGATGATGACGATGATGATGATGATGTCGTGTTCATTCTTTATGAAAAGAATCTAAAATCATGTAGTATTAAGATTGAATAGAAAATTTATATTTTCTTTTATACCTTTTAGAACTTTATTTGTTACGTATTAACTTTCATAAAAATAAATATCTTGGGTATTTTTCTTTCTATTATTGGCTTTTTTAGTCTAGTCACCTGAATTTTCATTTTATCTTTTTGGAATAATTCTATTGGTTATATCGACAATCCGATTATAATAACTACAAAATGATGTCGCTTATTTATATAAAAAAAAAAGCGATGCAAAAGCATTTTAAGACAAACTTACTTGATTATCTCCAATAATCGAAAACTAAACGAACGTTTTGTATACAGATCTTTGCAGATGATTTATGTGACACGACATTTTCGTGATAAGTATAAACAGACAAAATAATTGTGCAAAGAAATATTCTTTTTGTTAGTTATGTTTTTTTGGCATTGTCGTAGCTTATTCAATACAACTGATTACTGGTATGACGTCGAGAAAATTTCTTCATAGTATATTGATATCCATGAGTATGCATTACGAGTATTATTCACTTTTCCATCACTTGATTCTTAATAAATTAATTGTTTTTGCTTAGTTGAAAAGAGTATTATATTGAGAGAAAAGGAAATTGAACAGTTAATTAATAAAACAAAATTCATCATTGAAAATTGTCAAACTAATAGTAACACTAAAATCTTCAGCTGAATAGAATAGTTTTAGTTGTATTTATGTTAACGAGATCAAGCAAGAATACAATCTATGCAATCAATGTAGGGAGTTCTCTAATTATGAGACTTCCGGTACAAATAAACAGTATAGAGTGGATTATTTCACGGCACTTTAGAAGTATCTTGATATTTCTTCTTTTCATTTACTCTGAAATTCATATTCATTTATTTCCATATATACGTTTGCACTTAAGAAAAAAAGTAAATGATCACCGACAGAGGAATGGAGATGCTGTCAGGCGATTTCTAAAATTACAAAATAAACATGTCATTCTCTATTTATTTGTAATCTTATTTGTATAGAAAGATTCGAAAACAGTGAAAGAAAAAAACCAATTGTCATTACAATGTTCGTTTATATTGCACCGTAAAACGATATCCTTTACGATCACTTATAACATTTAGAGATTTGTGTATCCATAATTTTTAGTCACGGTCATATCATTGAATCGATGTTAATGCAAGCACCTATTTGAATGTACTGGAACATAGGATCTGTCGTTTTTAGAGCTAGACCCAAAAAACATTTTATGGAAGATGAAGCCGAAATTTTTATATTTATTGTTTTATCGTCAGCAAGTATCAAAGCTTTTTCCAAATATCAACAAATCTAACAAAAAAAAAAAATAAAGAACTTACAGAAAATGATGAATATCACGCGCGCATAAGTGAATTTTATATTATTCTGTACAGAAATACTTTGTCGTTTTTTTTTTGTCAATATTAGTGATTCTTAATTGTATGAGAAGAATAAAAAAATATAAACAAAAGGAAATTAAAATGACATCATTCAAGTACTAATGATCAATTACAATTATCGAAAAATGATAATAGTAATTAACAATAAAATTATCATTTTTTATTACAATTTTATTTAGATTGATTCGAACTAAAATTTTAGTCAATAACAATTGCTTGACGATAAGCTAATTTCTAAATGTCATCAATTCATTCATTATCTACTAAACTACCTTCCTTTTCCTCGGTAAAAAACGAAAAACTATTATTTCAATTCTACATTTTTTTTTTGTGAAACACGATCTAAATAGAGTATCGAAGTATATAAGATAGAAATTTACGACTCCCCTACTCCACTCACTGTGACAGATATTGTTGATATACGATCAAAGACTGTATATCAATAACCTCTCGCTCTAATAAATGAACTATTTTCTTATTACATTTCCGAAGGAGTAAGTAAAAGGATAGTGAAGAAATGTACCCCAAGTTAGATGGAATAAAACACTTTCTGTGTGATTAGCAAGGGCAGTTATATCGTGTTTCACATTTTAATCCTACATGGATTGTGCTAATAATTTTCATCATATTTCTCTCGCATTAGCAACAACAAAAACTTCATGATGAAATAAATATTACTTTTACTAATGATACAATAAATAATATGCAAACATATTCATATTTTAATGAAAATATTTCACATACTATCTCATGTAATGAATATTCACTAAATTCAATCGATTATAATACTCTAAAAAATATTCAATTTAAAGAAGATTTTGAAAAACGTTATCAATTATCATATAAAATAGAATATGAACTTGATTTACATAAATTTGAACTTATTATAACACTTGGACAAGGATCATTTGGTGAGATATCTTTTTATTTGTTAATATTATTTATATTTTCTTTGATCTAGGTCGAGTTTTATTAGTTGTATTTGAACAAAATAAAATTGAATATGCTCTCAAAGTTTTAGATAAATCAAAAATTGTTAAATATAATCAAATAAAACATGTTCAAAATGAAATACGTATTCTTAATGCTATTAGACATCCGAATATTATCATAATGCATTGTTTATTTAAAGATAATTCATATATTTATGTTCTTATGGAATATGTAAATGAAGAAGAAGAATAGAAATATTCTATGTTAAATATTTTAATTTAAGGTTCGTGGTGGTGATTTATTTAGTTATATAAATAAATTAAAGGTATTTCAAGAACATATAACATTATTTTTTGCTGCTCAAATTGTTCTTGTATGAATGAAAATCATATCTAATTTTACAGTTATCACATAGAATTTTTCTAGGTATTTGAATATTTACATTTTTTTAATATCATCTATCGAGATTTAAAACCAGTGAGTTTGATTTATTGTTTACATGCTATATGATACAAAAAAAAAACATTAGGAAAATATTTTAGTAGATCATCATGGTTATTTAAAGGTAAAATAACTTTATTCTTTAGTCAGGAGTAGTTTTAATATTGATCCATGAAAAATAAAGAAAAGTGATAGAAAAAAAAAGAAAATCATCGTAGTTTTGATTATAAAAGTAAAGGACTCTCTATAAGAGAAGTGCTCTAAGTGATAAATCACCATTGAGACAACACTATACGCATTTAGTAGAATCAAATAAGCTATGAATATCCTGAAGATAGGAAAGGCACTAAGCTTATTGCTGTTGAGATATAGCATTTATACGGTACTTTTTAAATGAATACCATGATAAGAGAAAAACTAATTTTCGAAGTTCGACTTGAAACTTTTTACAGAAGTAGACGTCAATGAGGATAGTTTATTGTGAAAGTTTCAAGTCTTTTGATTTGCTTGCATCCTGAAATAAGAACATCGGATCTACCGTTATATTGGTCATTTCAAGCAAAACAGGTCATACCTACTTGTGATTTGACTTTAATTCTTTAGAAGAGTAATTTTTCTGAATGTGCTCTTTTTCTATACAATGTTGACTATTAATTAGAAAGTAATTAGCGAATGTCTCTCTAAGCAAATGAGACAAAAAGTCCAAAAACTTCAAGATAGACTCTACGGCATGAACCGCATCTATAGTGAAATTTTCAGTATGATCGGACTTCAAAAGATTTCCCCTTAAAAATTGGTCTTCTAGAGGTCTCATCAAGTTTCGAAGAAAAACGTTTTGCCTTACAATCACGTAGAGACTTCGAAGAAAGACTTGTATCATTTGTAATTGGTTTTGAACTTCTCATTTAGTTATATGAGCATGTTTTCGCACTTCATCACATCACTAACAAATAGTAATTCAATTTTGTCGAAAAATCTAGATATGCACAGAAAAAACTTTCTATAGAGATATTGTAGTCTCAAGAGTTGTATACAGAATGTACTATTTAGTTTTTAAAAATGCAGTCTGAATTCTGGGTTTTTCAAAACTAAAAAGATACACCTGATTTAATTTTGCGAAGTTACGTCTTTAACGAATAATTTTGCCCTTATATGAGCGGTGTAGAAGACACATTTTTGCCATAGCTGTATCTCAAGATGAAAACAACGACAAAATCTGAAATATTCCTAAAAAACTATTCTCATCAAAGTCTGTCTCCTTCAAGCCGAAATTCGACAAGCAGTTTTTCTGAAAAGGATGACGGCATTCATTTTAAAACTAGTATCTCCGTAACAATACACTAAGAGCCCGAACTCTTTTCAGCGTATTAATAGATCATTTTTGGTCTACATAATATACATAGCCTCGACTCAAAAAGTAATATATTTGAATCATGCAGATCTTATAACACAACTTTTTTCTTCGAATTGAGATTTTGTATGAAACAATTTTTTGTCGAAGAAATATTACATCTTCTGCTTTCATCAATTGTATTTATTATTTAGCTTGCTGATTTTGGTTTTGCTAAACAGATTCAACAACGAACATATACACTTTGTGGTACACCGGATTATTTCAGTCCTGAAATTCTTCAATCCAAAGGTTTTCTATAAATCTTATTTTTAAAAAAAAACTATTCTAGAATATTTCAAGGTCATGGTAAACCAACAGATTGGTGGACTTTAGGAGCAAGAATGCCTATATGAATTGTGTAATTTGTAATTAAATAAAAATTCTTTCTTATTATAGGTTTTAATTTATGAAATGAATACGGGTAATCCACCATTTAAAGGCCAATCTGAAGTTCTTCTATTTGAAGCAATTTGTCGAAAAAAACCATTATTACGAACTAATTTTTCATTAAATTTGAAAAAGATTATACTTGATTTACTACAAAAAGATCCAACTAAACGATTAGGTTCAAGTTCAAAAGGATCACTAGAAGTTAAAGAACGTAAATGAAAAATTTTCGAATTAAAAAATTATATTAAATTATTTAATCTATAAACTATTAGATCCATGGTTTTCTAAAATAAATTTTGAAGCAATTTATACACAACAAATACCATCACCATTTTCTAAATATGTCATAACTAAATCATTAATAGATTATCGTCAAGAATCTGTAACACGAAATGAAAAACCATTAGTTATTGCAGAGCATGATGATTATAAAGAATATTTCAAGGATTTTCAGTAAAAAAAAAACATTAACATGACTATTTACAAAAGTTTATCTTGACCTTAACTTTAAGAAAATTTGTACTATGAATAATCTTATAGTTTCTATCCATAGATCACAACATAAAGCAACAAAAATATCACATATAATTATGTTTTGAAATATTCATATTTCATGGGTTTATTAATAGAAATATAATGTTTAATATATTGTACATTTTAGTGTTTACTTGTTTTTTTGATATTTGTTTCGTTCTACTATTTTACCTATATAAAGTGAATCTGACGTATTCGCACGAATGATTAGATGAGCGGAGGTGGTTACTGGTCACAAATAAGTAAATAAAAAAAACAATATGTATATATATATTATATAATTCATCATAAAACTACATAGGAATTAATAATGTTACAATCGAAATTTGAAAAACTACCCGATGAAATTATTCTTGAGATTTGTCATTATTTAAAATCATTTGATATTATCAATAGTTTTTGTCAACTTAATTGGCGTCTTAATCGAACTATTAGTCGATTCCGATTTAATTCAGATATTCATCATTTAACCTTGCATCAATATGAACGATGGTATTCATATTTATTACCTTATACAGCAAAATATATTAGAAATTTAGTTTTAAGTAATTGGAATTCACCAGGTCAAATTCGTCTTTTTAATCAATCGATTAAAAATTATAATTCTCTTTATCAATTATTACCTAATATAAAACAACTTCGATTGATTGATTTTAGTAATGATGATATTCATATTTTACCAAAATTAGCTATGATTGATAAAATACTAATTGATATTGATGCATTGAAACCTCTTCTATATTCAACAAAATGTCTTCTTGATCATTATCTTTTTTGTTCATCATTTTCATTTAAAGAAATACGTCTTTGGGTTGGTGAAGGTGGTATTAGATTACAGCATAATGCAAAACTTGTAGTAAATCCATATCTTGAACGATTGACAATCGTTGTAGCACAAATAGATGATCTTATTTTACTCTTTGAACGTGCACCTAATCTTATTAAATTATATGTTGCAATCAGTACATTTTCATCGAACACATTTAGACAATATGTTATGAGTGAAGTAATGCCAAAAAAATTAACAGATTTTCATATTCAAACAAATGATCGACAAGCTCTTACATTTGATGCTTTATTTGTAATTATGATTCATATACCCACTATTAAATTACTTTCAGTTGATATCGAAACAAATGATAGAGATTATGCTGATGGTCTTTGTTGGACATTTTTAATATCTCGTTCACCTAATTTAAAACGTTTATATTTCAAAACTCGTATTTGGATGGGAACAGGAACAACATCTATTGATGTTAATCCATTTATTGAATCATTTGCCCGAGCAAAATTACCAATTATTTGTTATGCTGATAAGAGAGTACTTTATATTGATACAGTTCCATATGATATGCATGAATTTAATACAAATATGTGTGTAACAACATCACCGACAGTTAAATATGCTAAAACAACAGATATTAAATTATATCAACGACCAGCTTATGGTGTTCAATCACTTTTATTATCTACACGACATGAAAAAACGTCCATAGACGATTGGTTATACGTTCTTAGTCGTTTTCCATGTATTCAAGCTCTTGATCTTACTGCTATTAATATAATCGATCAAACAAATATAAATCGACCATTATGTTTACCACGTCTTATCGCCTTACGATATGTTCGATCAACAAAATGCAAAATAAATATACCTTTTTTTCTATTACTTGTAATGAATAGTTCAATAACTCCTTGTCTTCGTGCTTTAACTGTCATGTATGGTGATCTTGTTTATCTATGTAAACGTTTACCTGGTTTTATTTTTGATCGATTAAAAGAACTTTGGTTATTCGGTAGTGATACAGATGGTCGTGTGATTATAGAAGATATTTATTTATTACTTAATACATTTCCAAATTTACATCATTTTTCATTATTAATACAATCAAGTAGATCTATTAATAGAAATCTTGAACAAATTATTGAAATGATTCTATCTTCGTTACCAAATTTAATAAGTCTTCGTCTGATTTGTAGAAAAAGTTCATTTAAACTACATTCATTAATTGATAATAATACACGAAATGATTGGATTAAACGAATATTTGGTTTAAATGATAATGAACAAATTCATATAATGATCAATAAAAAAGAAATATCAATTTGGAAATGAAAAAAAAAAATTCTTGTCAATGATCTTTCATTTCTTTTTTTTTTTTAATTTGAAATTACTTTAAAACATTAAAATAGCAGCAGAAGTTTCATGAGGAATTTTTCTTTTTTATTTGTTCAATTAATGGATATGATTATCTTTTATTTATCAATCTTGTTAAATTCTTTATATTCAAATCATCTATGTCATTTACTTTTTTTTTATCTCTTCTTAATTTATTTTAAGGTTGACCAAGCAAAGTTTAGCATAAAAAGAGAGAGAGAAAAAAGAAGACAAACAATCACGACATTTTTCTTTTTTGGTGACAAGATAAGTCTAGGACTAACAAGACCAATAGGCTATTGTTTAGATGATAATTGTAATGAAATATAAAGGAATTAGGACGGGTGTATAAAACGAAAAAACGCCTAAATGTTCTTGTGTATATATGGGAATTAGATAATTAAACGAATGTTCTAGAAGGCAAATAATAACATAAAAGCCATCATAAGACAAAAAAGACCCATAGCCTCGGATAAGGCAAAACCTAAGATGGCATATGAGAAGAGCTGTTGTTTTAAACTTGGATTTCGTGCATAGGCTACTACAAGTGAACCAAATACTGTTCCAATACCTATTTAAAAAAAAACATAATTCGATGATTTATTTTCCTTTTATTATTATTTTAAAAAAATTAACTGACCAGCACCAGCACCAGCAACACCAACGGTAGCAGCACCAGCTCCAATATATTTAGCAGCCGAATCAATATCACGACGAATAGGTGAAGTGGTAATTGATCGTTGTTGTGCTACAGGTGGAATAATCATTGATGGTAAATATTGTTGAACAAGACCAGCATTACGATTAATTAATAAACGACATAAAGCCGATGATGATGTTAATGAAAAACGTGTAAGTGATGCCATTAATAATTAACTAATGATTCGATTTTATACTCTACGCAAATCTATAAAAAAACAAAGATTTATAAATTGTATTTTCCATTGAGGCAGACGAACTTCTCAATTGTTTTTTTTGTTATTTATTGTTGGTTTTGTTTCTTTCTATCCCTAGAAGAGAATCAACAACCATATTAGATGATAAAATTATTAACCGCTACAACGAACTATTTCATAACAACAATTAGTGAAAAAATAAGATATTATTCAAAATGAAATATATGATGATTAACTTTTTTTAAAATTAATTATGTTTTTTTCATTTACGAGATTAAAAACGAATGCCATAATTAGTTAGAGGGCGCTACTTTCTTGTTTTATATTTTTTCAAGAAAAAACAAAATCACACTCAATGACCATCGAGTTTTATCTTCTGCATATCGAATATCTCGATTTGTTTTTAGTTTTAATACCCAATTTTCTTTGTTATATTATCAGTATCAATAATATATTGGATTCTTTGTTTTGCTATATATTTATCGCATTGTCATTCTTAACACATCAATTAGCATCAAAGCTTTGTGCAATGGGAGGATTAAAATGGAAAAAAAAGCCATATATCAAACGTATATAAGATTGCAAAAAGTACAAATTTAAGCAAATTTTTTTTCATTTTTTTTTATAGATGATTAGATAGAGCTCGACGAGCTGAGTAAGAATATTTATTTTATTTTTTTGGAATCTCTTTTGATAAAAAAGAAAACGAGTTTTTTTTGATAGTTTCGAATGTTCCATTTTCTTACAAATACGTTTTTCATACTAAAAAACTGAGATATATTTTCGATTTAAAAAAATTTCCGTTTCATGTGATTTATAAAACTGATATGTTTGAATGGACCATGAAAAACTCAGTCTGTAAGACTAATTTTAAAATTAGTCTCTTTTAAAGACTAAATTTTTCATCGAGAATCTAAACACATCAATTTTTTTTTAGCATGAAAAACGTGCTTTTAGAAAAAATGGAACATTTAAGACTCTCAAAAAGAACTCGATTTTTTTTTAAATCAAAAGACATTTGAAAAAAATGCTTGAATTTTGTATTTTTCGAATCTTAGAAACTCTGAAACTTTTTAAATACTTTTTACAGATTCGTCATGCTAATTTATTTTATTTTATTCATTACTGCAACTCAGTTGGCATTGGCTAGAGATGCACCGATAGTTCCAATTCAACCATTTACACCAGAACCGATTCATATAACTTTAGATGATCTTCCACCTCCATATAAAACATCATCAGCTGAAAAACCAGCTATTGTTGTAGGAGTACCAAGTAATGCAACATTATTAGTACCTGATGTTAATTTTCGTGTAACAATCTATCGTGATGGTATGCAGGCACCAAGAAAAATGATCTATACTCCAACCGGTGATATTCTGGTTACAGAAATGCATGGTAATCGTATATCAATTTTAACTGGTGATGATACATCTGTTTTTGCTGATGGATCCAATGGAATTTATCAAGCTTTTGGTATGGCATTTGTAAAGGTTAGTTTTGTTAATTTAAATTATCAATTTTTATGCAAAGATTTATCATTCATAGAATTGGTTTTATGCTGCGAATGCTGGCGATCTTCGTCGATATTCTTATCAAATTGGTGATAGAAAATTGAATGGTACTGGACAAATTCTTATGACATATGGAAGTACACATCATTGGACACGTAATTTGATTTTATCACCGAGTGGTGATCGTCTTTTTGTAACTGTTGGTTCTGGTAGTAATGTGGATATTGAATATCCATCACGAGCATCAGTACAAGTAGCTGATTTAGATGGAACACATAATCAAACATTTGCTTGGGGTTTACGTAATCCAGTTGGTATCGATTTTCATCCAAAAACTGGTGATCTTTATGTAGCTGTACAAGAACGAGATGAACTTGGTGATGATCTTGTACCAGATCATTTTACTAGAATTCAAAATGATGAATTTTATGGATGGCCATTTGGTAATTAATTGAAATATGTATATTTATTTAGTTTTGTTAGTTTGAATTTTTTCTTTTTTTAGCTTATCTTTCACCGAAAAATGTTGATCCACGACGTCGTTTTCCAAATGGTTCTAGTGAACGTCCAGATTTAGTTGAACGTACACGTACACCTGATGTTCTTTTTCAAGCACATTCAGCTGTAATGGATATGCACTTTTATCGTGGTAATCAATTTCCAAGTTATTATCAAAATGGTGCATTTGCTGCTTTTCATGGTTCATGGAATCGTGATGCTGGTACTGGTTATAAACTTGGTTTTATTCCATTTAATAATGATAATCGTCCAGAAGGATATTATGAAGAATTTCTTAAAGGATTTCTTATTGATCCACAAGGTCCAACAACATTTGGTCGACCTGTTGGATTATTAGAAATGAAAGATGGAAGTTTATTATTTAGTGAAGATGGAAATGGACGTTTATATCGAATTGAATATGTTAAAGATACTATTGGTCGACAAATAATTAATTCAACATCGTCTCTGATGTCTAGTTCAACAACAATCATTATTAGTATCAGCGTATTCCTATTTTTAATCATTCCTATTTTTCATTAACCTTATGTTCATCATAAAAAAATCGAAATAAAAAATATTATTTGAAATTTTCATATTTCAATTCTAGAACAACATTCTAAAATGACAATAGCATACTGAATAGAGATTTACGAGACTACGAGAAAAAATTATCTGTGATTCTAAGCAAATTAATCATTTCAATCAGAACATAATTCAAGAGAGGTGACAGAAAAAAGTGCTCGTCACCAACTAAATAAATAAAAAACAAAAACAATTACTGAAGAATATTTTTAGATACGATACGAATACATTGTAGTATAGTGTTCTCTAAATCGGTGCCCTAAATATTGCAATTAGCAGAACCGGGACTAAACCAACGTAGTCCGACACATCTTTAATGCTGAATACTTATAATACATTTACCGAAATTTTTTGGTATCCAAAAATCAAAATGGTTGATTCCATTCTTCCAATACTTTTTTGAATTTTTCTTTTCTATTTTTAACCTTTTGCTCCCATAGTGATTCCAGAAGAATCACTGATAAAACAATCATTGAAATAGAATATTGGTATCTCCAATATATTGATAGCGTCAAACAGTTTGATCAATCTAGTAAGCACTGAGAGAGAAACGATTTGATGAAATTTCTATATCTGATTCCTTCCGTAAAACTAATTTAGTTCGACCAAAAAACATAGTAGAGAGTGGTTTGTTCTAACGTTTCGTGCGATCTATGTTCTACTATCTCTTCTCTATCTAGCTTTTATAAATTGTTCGAATAGTATTGATACCAGTAGTAGACATTGCTATCTCTATATATCACAATACATTCCAATCATATACATTTTGTTTGTTAGTGGAAAAACACATGATTTTTGCAATTTTTTTTCAAATTTCTCTGTTTTGTAACTCATCTTTTTCGAATATTGAACAACACAAAACAAAATATTTTTTTAAAATCAATTAATAGTTTATAGAGTTCACTGCAAGACATGTTCTTCAAGTTTTTCAATTCTGTTTCATTTATTTTCGAGAATCGTTCTGTAAATGGTTATTCGAGTGACCAAGATTAAGTAAAAGGTAAACGTTCTGTAATTTAAATTTCCACTAGACCATTTTTATATGTATCATACCAGAAAAATCTTTTGAATTTAATTATTTACAACTCCATATATGACTACAAAGATGATTTTCCGCTTGTTTGAAGTGAATTACAATAGAACATTGATCATGAGCTATGAAAATTATTCGTCAATTTTGTATAACAGTTATCAGTCAAATCACATGAATGATTCGTCTAATTATCATTTCTTCATTTATTTTTTGATGTTCATTCTCATATCATCAATCAAGAATAAATTAATTGATGACTTGTTTGACATTCTACTATATAATCTCATATGTTCTTATGAATGTATCATAGAAAATATGACTCGAACTATTTCAACTGATGATATGGCCAATGTACGACGTTCTCTTGCACAAGCAGGAATTCATTTTGATAAATTATATATTAATCAAGTATTGTAATGAATTTTTCATTTAGTCAATTATTAATTTTTGTTCTCTGATATTTTAGGCTTATTTTAATAGTAATTTTAATATACAAACAGTAGACGAAAAGCAAAAAAGACCCAATAATAATTTTTGGCATAAATTATTATGCGGATCTGGTAAGTTTTTATTTGAATATTTAAACTATCATAAATATTTCATTTTAGATATTAAACGATCTTCCACTGGAACACAAACAAGTAATTTTAAAAAAAATATTAACTTTTGTTAATATGAACTTTTTCATTTTCTTTTTTTTACAGTTCTAACAGTACGAGATGATTCTCAACAAACACTACCTCGTGTAACTTTTTGTCAACGGATGCCTCCTACTGAGAACACATATGATCATCGACGTTGTCGTCCATTAAATCGAGAATACACTCATAAAAAGTAAGTACTTTTATCCTTGTAATGTATTTATTTTAAGAAGTCTATCATTATTTGTTCAGATATCAACAACCTGTTCATCGTCGACGTTCATCACACATCAATCGATCTGTACAAATACAACGACAAAAGCAAATCAATAATGAAGATGACAATGATGAGGATGAAAATGATGAATTTGCAGTGTAATGATAAGTGTGTCATATGCATGAGATATTTAATCATTGAAAGATAGAATGATTTAGTATATCTTTCTATTTAAATGGTGCAATACTTCTTTTTTTGTATTATAATAAACTTGCTATTATAAACGATACAATCGTATTCATATCATTCATGTTTTTTAATCTTTACAAATAAAGGATCATACATGTAATAGATCATGAATGAAATAGTAAAAAAATAAACAAAGCATTTGATAGTAATAGAGCAAAAGGATAAGATCACATAATAAGAAAAAGGTTGAACAAAGTATAGTCGTGTTCACTGAATTACAATGACACACTTGATATGATCAAAGAGCAGACAGCTAGGAAAGAATAAATTCAAGTGTGTATATAGAGACGACACAACAATAAAGAGATGATGAAACCAGTAAATGTATATGCAATCAAGACATAGCCGATGATGTTGACACAAATATAGTGAATATGAGAAACGTGAGTACTAATGAACAGACTATAACTATATAAAAAAAAGTATCAAAATGCTTTCACAAGGATATACAAAGTGTTAATGAATTAGTAACTAGTTGAATAGGAAACAGCACATTTTGATGATGTCATCTAATGGATTTCTATATGATTGTTGATATGTTACATATATACAATCAGAAATATTCTTATAGTCAACTTGATACAAATGAGAAGGTTAAACTGAGAAAAGAAGATTCATATGTTTAGTGCTTTTGTATCGTTCTCGATTTTTTTTTTCTATGCGTATTGTACTAGATCGAAGTTACTAAGCGTGTAGATTCACTCTTTCAATTTGACATGATTAAGTGAAATTGTGCGTGCACACTCATATACACACATACTACTACTACTACTCTTCGATATCATCTCAAGTGTAACATTGCATCTTGATAAATAAAAGTGACCTACTATATTTTCGTTCACGCTGTTTTCAATTGATCATATATCTCAACCATATAACGTTGATATCAATAAGATAGAAAAGTAAAATTGTAATTGTCAATTTCTCTCTCTCTCTCTCTCTCTCTTCTCGTTTCTCGTTGAACGAGTGAATTTCCTGTGACAAATATGTGATACTGGTTTTTTTTTGCTTGCTTTCTTTCATTCATTCTTTCTTTTTTTTGTCACTACGATCGGACACTTTGCAATCGTCTCGTATGTTGACACATATACATACACACATCTCGTGATAGTCGTATTGGTCATCTTTTTCAACAACAATTAAGTGAAATAGAAAAAGAAAGAGAAGAGAAGACGAACTGCATCAACAAACATACTCTCGCATTGTCGATCGTTCAACTAGTATATTTATGATTATACAAGACCCTCTCACGCATTACTCTCTTTTTAACTTATATTGAAGCACCCAATCATATTGAACAGTTTCATTCTTCGAATAAACATATAGTAGCAAAGTTATTGCATTGATTATTTTGTTTTCTTTTTTTTTGTTGTTGTTGTTCTCAATCAGAGAATGCCATCAGCATCATCTGATCGTTATTCAAGAGTTTCATCATCTTCTGCTTCTTCTACTTCATCAACAAATTGTTATAATAATCCTAATAGTTATTCTTCATCACAAACATCTTCGACATTTTCACCACTTCGTTCTGCTACATCATCACTTCATCTATCGAAATTAATCAATAAAGATTATCGATCCATGCAATCATTAAAAATGCAAAAACAATATCAACTAAATAGAACATATCATACACCTATAGCACGTATACCACCATTAATTAATAATCAACAATTATCATCATTAGAACAACATCAACAAAAAGAATATTATACAAAAGATCAAAGTTGGCTTAGTTGTGAAGAACTTGAAACAATTGAAAAACGTTTTACTGATCTTCTTCATGAGATATCTAATAAAAAAACACATGATTATCAACAATATGAACAACGTGCAAAAAGTTGTGATAGATTAACAAACGATGAACAAACCTATAAGCCAACAATATTGTCTAGTAAGTTTAGATTATATAGAAAGGATTAACATCATCTTAATATATACATATATTTCTTTTTCTTTTTTTTACATTTTAAGATTCTCGTAAATCATTATTTGATAAAGTGAAGGATGAAAATCGAAATTTTCGTTCAGAAACATTTCAACATTCAACAATTCTTTCTGATAATGATATCCTTAAAGTTGAATTATGTTATCGAAGTATTGGTACACATGTATATGCATGTCGTTGTTTATGTGATTTATATATAACAACAGCTGAACGTTTATCTAAACTTGAAGATTGGATTTTATTTCAACATGGTTTACCTGTATGGTTACTTAATTCTGGTACGAATCCAAAACGTCAATCATGTTTATCTCTAATTATTGCTGAATATGGTTCTGGTTTTCCTATTTGGCAAGATATTATTAATGGACATAGTGATGTTAAACAAGCACGTGATCAACATATAACATTTCGTTTATCAGATAAAACAACACTTGCTGTACTTCGTTTTAATAATTTAACAGCATCAAAAGAATTTTTTTCTTATTATATATCTATACGAAATAATCATCATTATAAACATCTTTTTTCTAATGGACATAATCGAAGTTCATCATGTGGTTCAATATTAAGTAATAAAAAAAAATCTCAACGTCATGTTAATAAATCGTCTATATCAAATCCTTGTCAATTTCAACATATAACACGTTTACAAGTTAAAGACTATGTTCATTTAACATCACTTAATCAATGTTTAATGTCTGCTGATACTTATTCAAATCAATTATTATGATCAAGGTCATGTAAAACAAAGAAACAAAAACTAAGAAAAAAAAAACCAATAGCGAACAATTGTCGTGTCGAGAACATGTATAAAAAGATAAGTTTTCATCGTCATCATCTATCCATTGAATAGAATCATTGAAGTGTATAGATAAATTGACCTTTTGTTCTTTTTTTCTTTTATGTTTTGATTGATCTATGTTTGATTTTTATGTCTTGTTTTTTTAAATCATATGAATATGGACAGTATAAAGTGGAAAGATAAGCAATGAATAGAATTTATTATGACGAGATTGTAGTTTATTTGTATAAACTCAATAAGCATGTTAATTGTCATTGATCAAGTCTGATTTGCATGGGAAAAAAAAATACTATAATAACAATTCTATAGAAATAATGATTTTTATTCTTCAGTTGATTGAATATACAACTGTGAGGTCTTGACACCTTTTATGTGTAGAGAAGAATGAATAATCGTTTACAAGTACAAACAAGAATATTAAAATATTTAAATCAAGCGTACTAGAAATGATAGTATCACTTCTATCGAATAGAATTATTAATTATTCATTTTTTTTTTACTGACTGAGACAATAATAATATATGTGAGAAATACCCAAAATCATGTGATGCATATATAAATGAAATGAAAATGTTGTAAATTATTTCATAAAACAATGAAAGAAAGATATGTTGAAATTACTTTAAGTAGAAAACAAACTTCTTCTGTTGTCGTTATCTATCAATACTTACAAGAAAACTAAAGACTTTAATAATTATTAGACTAGAAAGATGGCAATCAACGACAAGAGTTTATAACAAAAAATACTTATACATTGAAGTATATACACCTGCAAAAATTTGATAAGTTTATTCAATGCAATGATAAAGCAAATTAAATGATCTCAATTCCGAAGAAAAATCTTTCAAAAACGTCTTTTAATAAACTTACTTACATCTAGGAATGAAACAAATTGAATGTCATCTAGCACATAATAATTTTAGTGACGCTTAGACATTTCATCAAAATAAAATATTAGTCACGATTTTTGCATAGATCATGGATTTTAATTTTAGAATACATAAAATTGATCTAATCTGATCTTATGCAAAGGTTCTCATCCTGAACAATCGGTATGGGATCAGGAATATTCAAATCACATGAAATTCTCAGGAAATGTGAGGGATGTAGTGAGAGGTTACACTAAAATGTTCAGTCCTATACTATTACGTTTTCCAGAGATATTCATCAAACAAGGGTCAAAAATAGTCGATTCTCAACTTGAAATTTTCTGTGAGTCTTCATTCCATATTTTTGATTTTTTTTGAACGAGCATGTCAAACTACAGTGCTTGACACAATCCTTTTTATTAAATTCTTAACTTTTATGCTGAGAAAAATGATGACAAGCTCGATAACTCGAAAATTTTTTTAAAAATATTCATCTATTTGTAGAAGTGCTTTTTTATAATAAAAGCTTTCAGCGCAATCCCTATATGATTAAAAATGTAAAAACATAATGAAATTGTTTCACATAAACAAGAAAAAGCTTCTTATACTCTTCTTGACTTGTCAGAAGATCATGAAGAAACCATCTCCTAGTGTTTACGACTATCTGAAGTAGTAGTAGACATACCACATTATGTTAGAAGAAAAGATTTTTTTTGAATTTCAGGACTTCGAATTAATTCAAAAATCCATAAATCAAGAGACCCTATGTCCAAAAATTCAAAAATCATAAACTTAATGGTTCAAAGGGTGTGGGCGTGAGTGGTGAATGTATGAGTATGGGTGTGGATGATGGATGTGGGTGTGGGTCCAATGAATATCTACAACAACATTCATAACCACACGCCCACACCCATCTCTGCCGTGCAAATTCGAACTCAAGGACGAAATGTTCTACATCTGTTTTGTTTGCCTTGTCGGTATTCAATTCTTTTTTTTATCTTAATACTATCCTCTAGAATAAATAAATTCGTCGATTGATACAATCTCCATATCGGTATTGGGTTCTTTTTTTGACACTCGCTTCCAATATATTTTAGGCTTGATTCTCTTGTCGAATCGAATTTAGAACTTTGTAATAATTTCTCATTGAATATTCTCAATTCTTATTTGAATTCATTGTTGTTTATACGAGTAGTTGTTCGTTTTTCCTCTTGGATACTGTTTGAGACTATCATTTGAATATCTATATCAACTTTATTGAAGGTGCATCACTATTTGTCTCGGTGCTCTATAAGTATGGATGAAAACGAGTGAAAACAGAAATAAAGAAGGCAAAAAAATAAGTTGATACGCGTCACATCGATATCTTGTGTCAATATACTTGACAGAGATGAGAGAAAGATCATTTGCATCGCACTGTCGTGTTTTTTTCTTGTCGAAAAATCAAATTTTTGTTTTGCAATAGTACGTTGTAGGTTGTCTTCGTTTAGCAAAATTATCAATGACTTCGGTAAAAGTGGAATTACACAAGATCAGCCAACAATTTCAACAATTACGTGTTTGGAAACCGAATGAACGAGACCCATTCGATGAACTCGAACGTTGGCGAGCGAATGCCCACGTCTATATTGATCAAATGTATGAGCGCAATCGAATTGAAATAGAAATGATTATTAAAAGACATGAACGTGACTTTGTACGTCAAGCAGCACGACAATGGAATTTATTCAACACTATTCAAACACGAGTTGCCGAGAAGATAAGGAGCACAGAGCAGAACCGTGTCCTGAGTAACGACGATCAATCCTTATTAATTGCTGATTTGTGTAAGGTCGAAACAGAAATCAACACAAGATTACGTAGCGGCGAGATCCTCGTCGAAACAGCTCCTCTGAACTTAGATAAGACTGTCAACATTTGTCTCAAAATTGATCTCCCATCACCAACAGAAGCGTCTACTCAGAACCCAGGTCGATCATTACGATCTCCGTATACGGTCGTTTACTATCGTATACGACGCCGTATACGATCGTATACATATTATATACGCTCCGTATACGACCGTATTTCTCCGTAATACATGAGGCCGTATTACGACCGTATATTGCCGTGGACTGTATACGGAGAAATACGGCGAGATACGGAGACCGTATACGGAGCGTTTAGGCTCCTAAACGACCGTATTTCCACCGTATACGGTCGTAAAAGATCGTGTTTTGCCGTGTGTGTGGGGAAAAATATCGACCCTTTTACCTTTAGTTACACGTACATCAGTGATATTTTCACTAAGACGTATGCCTACGTATTTATCTATTCATCTACCTATCTATGTATCTACCTACCTATCTATCTATCTACCTCTACCTATCTATCTATCTATCTATCTACC
>CAJNOL010001813.1:0-35937 GCA_905250125.1 Rotaria sordida
CAATTTCCTATCTTTATTGTACAAAATTAAGAAAAAAGCCTTATTAGATACAAAGCTTGAACTATTGGATTTCCTAATTCAATAGCTTCCAATGAATTTTGGTTGAATAATATATTGTTACAGCCCTGGTAAAAAGTTCTGCAACACTCAACAACAGTCCTCTGATACTTTCTACTTGAATTGGCTGTAAACATAAGCATATATTTGGCATTATTATTAAGCAAGCTTTCATTTCCATCTGAACAAATAAATCATTACGGTTTGATATCAACAAAATAGTATAAAACATATAATATCCAGTGGCAAGAAGCTCTAGGACAATTTGTGTTCTATTCACCCACTCATTTTTCTTCAATTTCAGATAGTATTAGTGGGAAGAGCTTGAAAAACTAACTATTGCAGATATGTTTTCGTATTGAAGATTATATGACTCAGATTTTTTTCGTAGCGAGATTTTTTGCCACAAAAATGAGAAAAAATACTGTGAAAGAGGAAAAATCATGTCTTATTTTTGCTTGTTTTGAAGAGTAGAATAAATTCAACAAAACAATACATTTTTGAACTTTCTCGCATAGAAAATAAATTCAGTGAACGATAGCGAAAAATATCTATCTTAATGCCTTTTTTCACATAAAAATAGATAAAATATCTCGAAATTTTAGATTTCTATTTTGTTTCTGCCTGTAATACGTTGTTTGATGTATTAGAGAGTTGGAAATATGTTGTTTCTTCGAATTTATTTCGCTTTTCTAAAACGAGCTAAAAAGCCATGATTTCTCTTCTTTTATAGTAGTCTTTTTAACAACTTTCGTTAGATCCCTAGCATTGTTACAGCGAAAAATCTCGTTATGAAAAACATGTGACAAATATCGTCTCCGACACGAAAACATATCTACAATAGGCAGTTTTTCAAGCTGTGTCCATTGATACTATTTCTAACCCAAGAAAATTTAATGGGTGAATAGAATGATATTTGTTCAAGAACTTTTTTACCGCTGAATGTTTTATTTTTGACACTATTTTGCTAGCATCAAATGGCAATGATCCGTTTCTTCGATAGAAAATGAAAAATTGTTAAATAATGATGCCAAATATTTGCTTACTTTCACAGCCAAAGCACACTTAAAGTACTGGAGAACTATTGTCAAGTATCCAGAACTTTTTTGGAGATCTGTAAATGGGTAATTTTTCGCAACAAGTGAAAAAAAAGCAGAAAAAAGTAGAACGGACAGAAAGGAAGCAGAAGACTTGGCTGTTTTCCACCTACTATTGTTCGTCAAATGCGAATTTTTATAAAAGCTGTGTATTGGATAGACGATTACTTAACATCAATGTTGACATTATAGACTATCCTATTTGGATATTAACAAATCTGTCTTTGTACAAACATCTAGGATATTCTACAATACTTTGGTCAGATGTGACTTTCTTTTCTCTAGATTCGATGATATTTGCCTTACTTTTGGCTAAGACCGTCGGTCTGCCAGCAGTCTCCATTTGAATCTTTTTTCAAAGTAATCACACTTGGCAGTTTTCGTTATCGTTAGAGATACTAAATAGCATAACCAATATTTCCATAGTATATATATCAAAGGAGAAAGCTAACTAAATTACCACAACTCTTAAGGACTTCCAAAGCTCATTATGAGTCATAAAAGATGAAACTTTTCTTCTACCTGTCTCTCTTGATATCGATTTACAAGATAATTAGATTTCAATTGGTAGTCCCATTTAATTCGAATTTATTAGTGATGACTTTTTCTATGAATTATTTTGCTCTATGCATCGGTTATTTATGACCTAAAGCACACTTAAAATTGAAATCTAAGACAAAATGTATCCAATACCATAGAATGACAAGAAAAAATTCTCAACTGTCTGAAGTCTATCGAGCATATAGTTGGTTAATAAGGTGTGCCTAGACAATTTGTAGTCCATAAAACTAACATACATACCTTAGTCAGCCACAGTTATGACCACTCTATTAGATTTTTTGCTTTTGAATAAGATGTTCTTGAGCAACGAACCTACAGTATTTCATCTGAGATTTTTTCGATAGAGATCTCTCTGAGCGATTAAATCGGTATAGAAACTTTAGCTAACACGAATGTATTCTTCTTGAGACATTGACTATGCAAAAAAATGATAGTAATATATCAAAAGGCGGCAGGATAAACTCATCTTGGACTGGCAATATCTCAAGAAACCATTCATTTAAGCTAAAGTTTGTGTCGCAGTTTAATTGCTCTGAATCTTGTCTATGTACAAAGACTCACGAGAAAATATATCCAACTGTCGGACATCATTCAACTTCATCCTTTGGTTGTGAATAGGGCTCAGTGAGACTAAGAAGACACTAAAACAATTCGTGCCTGGAGGATGATCTAGTTGCCACATTGGTGTAGATGGGTTCAAACAGTATTCGACAGTTACATATGTTCCCTCGTTATTTGAAAAGTATTTTGAACGTTGAGCCCCCGTAAGGTTGAATTTGTTGCATTTTTAAATTAGTATACCTGAAATATCTAGCTCAATTGAAAATCGTTATTGTTGACTTTTATAATTACGTACATTTATCGGATTTTAAGAGGTTTGATTGGTTCCCCTATACTGAAAGGATAGGATCTAGAAACGAAAATTCACCTGTGTCTGTACGTCTGTTGGTCTGTCTGTAACATGAATATTATAGGTAACTATGGTACAAATGACCAGAACTAGCAGTTCTAGCATGAATGACTGAGTACGATGAAAATGGGTACGTAAGGATTGAGATTCATGTTGACCGAGGAGTAGTATCCAAAGATAAAGGATACGAAATCTGTGTACACTCGGTATTTCACTGTATACCTCTGTATTTCTCTGTATACGATATGGAGAAATACTCAATCAAACAAAGGTCGTGCTCGATCTTCTAGTCGGAACTTCATAAACAGTTATGTTTAGATCCGTAGAATGAACTTTTTTGTGCTGATTTCAATCTCTGAAATTCTCAAATTTTGATCTTCTATACAAATGATAGATATTACAAACAATTGATGTTCATTTTTATTTAAATATTAATCCTCATTTTAAATTAAGTTAAAATTTTCACTTTCTGTTGCTTTTAGAACAACGGTAACGACGACACGCAGTCCAGGTAACGCTAATTCGTTTTATGATTGACCTGTGAGTTTATTCCTTGTTATGAATACCACACTTGTAATACCTATCTTGAAAACATTCAATATTTTGAAGATCTGAAGTTCGAAACGCTGTTATATAGATCTACATCAGAGGTACCAAAATGATTGCGACACTTTTATTTTGCATATATCTAAATACAGAAAAAGGATAGGATAATGAACTTTTTTAAAGATGTGCGCCGTTGAATTTTCAACAAACATCTATTAACTTTAACTTTAAACGAGTATGTATGAAAGTTTTTATAGATTACATAGTGTGGTATAATAACTGTAGCTACTTCCCATATATTGTTTTTACTAACTTGTTTCTCGCATAAGAACAAATACTAAGTTTTGAAAGCCAAACTCAATGCTAAACAGTTCTTGACATGTCTCTCTAGTTGGAATTCAAATATCATTCGATACTAAATGATTTAAGTGGAATGAGAACTTGTCTCTGAAACTCTCTGGATTGACTTTCTACTGTGATAAGAGGCCTCTTGTTTAAACAATAGAGGCCAATTTTAAATTCAGATGGATAAAAGTATTCTGCTCTTTGATCCTTTCCGATGTGAAGACGACTACATGAGTTTATGACGATCATTCGAACCTTAGTACAGACTTAGTCGGTTATCTAAATGACTGCACTTGAATAGGAAGCAGCATCAATTGGCTACTGATTTTTGGATTATCGTTGTTGGGCCTACTGCTCTTTATATGCTGTTGTTGTTGTCTTCTTTATTGGCTATTATGGTAAGTCTTTTGTTTTTGATTCTTTCTATTAAATAACAATAATTTCACTATATATATATATATATATATATATATATATTATAATGATCATTTCTAAATAGAAGACAGAAAAAGTTGAGTGATATATCTCAACAACACAAAGAGATATCGAGATCGAATTTTCTCTTTCATATGACTAAAACTTGAACAGATAATTGTATGTAAGAAACCAAGCTTGAAAAAAATTTCCTGTGATTTTCTAGAGCGATCGTTAGGAAGCCAGCTTGATAATGAGAAAAGTTTGAGTAAATTTTTGATCATAGTAAAGCCACTCAATAGCTAATGTTCTACATTACGAAAGCCTGCAAATCCTAGCTTTCTTCATCGTTTCATTCGGCCGTCAGACCTTACGATTGAAAATTCTGGAAATCATGCTTTTTCACTCTGTTGAGTTTGGATTCGTATGAAGACGTATGTTACCCATCATACTGGATACGGTGAAAGTGTTTTTTATTTTCTTCTTTGAATTGAGACAAGATCACTAGGTGAAGGTTAGCTAAATGGGCAGTTTTCAATTCCATCTACCTAACAATCAGACGACTAATACTCATTCAGTTTCAGTAAAAACTTAGCAAACGCCATTCGGAATAATGGAAATATAAAATATTGACTTCTTTTACCAGAACCACATATGATTTCGACGATGTCTCTTCAAACTCAACAATCTTTGAATGTAACTAATTCTTTTTCTAGCTTTGTGATTCTGAAGAAATGTCTGTATAAGATCTTTACTAAAGTTTTGAGTTGCATCAACTCGAACTTGAATGAGTGTCGGCCGTCTGATGACTAGATAGATGGAATCGAAAATTGCCCGTTTAGCTAACCATTATCTAGTGACTACATGTCAATTCAAAGTAGAAAATAAACACTGCCATCGTGTTCAGCATGATGACAAGCATACGTTTCTATATGAATCCAAGTTCAACAGAGTGAAAAAGCATATTTTACGAAGGTCTAAGTCTGTGATGTTAGACGTTCGAATGGAAAAATGAAAGAAAAACTGGGATTTGCGGCCCTTCGTAAAACAGACTCTTGACTATTGAATGGCTTTATTACAATCGAAAGTTAACTCGAACTTTTCTGATTAGTGAGACAGTGCTTCAACGATTTCTCTAGAAAATTCCCAGAAAATTTCTTGAAAACTTTGTTTCTTACACACAGTTATGTGCCCAGGTCTAACCATATGGAAGAGAAAACTCGATCGTGACATCTATTTGTATTCTCAAGGTTATATCATTCAATTTGTCGTACCTTCGATTTTGAAATGGGTAGTAGTGAAAAATTATAACTCAAATTTATGCTGATTGAAATATAACGAATGTGTCAAATAAAATGGGATGTTTTTTTTTCTTATCTTTTTATCGCCTCCCTGATGATTTCAAGCGTTCACTTAATACTCAATAGATAGATCATTTTTCGCCCTATAAAACTGTCGAATTTATTTTCTAAATAACTTTTTCTTGTCAGCACAAAATTTATAAGATTGACACCTAGTAAATCGTCTTATTACGATGGTCAAAAAACATGAAAAACCGATGAACATTTTTAAATAGACGAACCATTGAAGTTTCAAATATACTACAAAATTCTACCGAAAATTCTGCAACTTTTAATATATGCTTCAGAATTTTAGAAGAAAAATTAAGGAGGAAGTTTTTGATGGAAAAAATGTTAAAACACAAAAATCTTTTCTAGAAAAACTATGTCAATGCTATATTTTTTGAATACAACACTGTTTTATTTTTTTATCCATTCAATCTAACAATCACGTCATTCTGTCCAAAATTGAATCCTACACTTGATGGCATCTGCATAAACAGTTTATAGGCCAAGGATCGCTTGGGAAAACATGGTTTTACAAAATGTCTCCAAAAATACCACTAGTTATTAAGGCGAAGCGCTTTTCTCCTCAATAATAGCATCAGAAACCTTCAAAAGGTCATGAAAGCAGAGAGTACGAAATCCTCTCGCCATATATGCTAAATACTTAGTTTTTAGTATCGATTTTGATGAGCAACAGCATAGACAAATCAAAAAATGGTCGCAAAAAATCAGAAGCCACAGGTCAACAATTGTATAGGCGTTTACCTTTTAAGTTTCACGACGACCAGTAAAAGTTACTTGAAA
The DNA here is from genome assembly GCA_905250125.1 of Rotaria sordida. Lineage (NCBI taxonomy): Eukaryota > Metazoa > Rotifera > Eurotatoria > Philodinida > Philodinidae > Rotaria > Rotaria sordida. The sequence continues at coordinate 6,081 of CAJNOL010001813.1, forward strand.
AATAAACTTGACAGTTCTGTAGGCGAAAAATTTCTATCTGATCGATGTTTAAAAGTTGGGGATGTAATAAAGATAACTGAAGTAAAACTGCTGTTCGATTCTTCCAGTACTAAAAACATTAATAGTCAAATAGCTACAAATCTAGCAACATTGTTTTTGAAATAGGGGTCCTGCTGCAAGACGTCGACGAAGAGCAAACAGAGAAGAGAGAGGGCAACTTAATGATCTTCTAGAAGGTGCAGAGAAGATGTTTGGAAAACCACCGGATGTAAATAAATATACTCGAAGACAGAAGATGAGCAACAACAATGAAGGCTACAATGCACTCAAAAACACTGATAACAGAATCAGTTTCTTTTCGGTTGGAGAAGGTGAGGAAACGATACCTATGTCATCAACTGCTTTCAAAAAAAAAGATGGTATAAAAGTGACCAGAGTGCATCGTGATGAGAAACCACCAGTCAGTGGAAATACCTTTATCGAACCGTCAACTTCTCAAAGTGATGATAATAGTGTACCTACTATTCGTTGTTCTACAGTAACAGTTCATCGAGTGACTAGAATACTCAAGCTAGACGAAGCAAATGAAAGCCAGAGCATCGAATCACCAATAACCGATCAATCACTACTTAACGTTAATCGAGTCAGTGTCATCAGACTACCACGAAATAAAATGTCACGAGTTCATAGTGTCGATGCGAACTTGCAAGAACTTAATAAACAGCAGCATAGCAATATAATCAATCCAAATACAAGAAATGACGTTATTCGAGTTGCGAAGGTGGGTGACGAACTACTGAAGAGAGATCCACCGGGGAAGCAAAGACCGCGTGCAGTGAGTATTGGAAGTATCAGCGTAATAAAAGTGAAAAGACCAGCCGCTCAAGTGGGGCCAATAAAAAACAGTCGTCAAACAAACCCATCGCCAGCAATGGATAAGTCCAAGGCAAACAGCCGAGTTAGTGTCACCAGAATTCCACGATAGCAATCAAAAACACGAATTCAATCTTCTTGATTATCGGTGCACAATCATCATTCAATTAGTTTATAGAATGACTCACAGAAGCTATTCTTGAACAGAGACATTGCTGTGTTTTCAGTCTGTAATATTTATCCTAATGAATAAAGCTTTCTGACTAACTAATTCAGTAATCTTTCAGGCGATAGAGTTAATTGATTTCTAGACAAGCACTGTATGAATTGTCTTGTTTTTCGACGAGGTGAATGGAAACAAGTCGGACATTAATAAGGTTAAATAACTGGAAACCTGACTTGCTTGAGTTTCAATTATTATCTGTGTCATTTCTCTTCAATGAAAGCTTAAATCTGTTGATTGCCCTCTGATACTCTAGTTGATTACCCATGGATCTATTTCTTTTGAGTTGATTGAGTAACTCGTACGCTTTATATTAGACACTCGCTAGATCATATCAAATGAAGACACAAGACTCCTCTCACTTAATATTATTTGTTTTAAGTTCATTTGGAAATGATCAAATACGAGAGTGTGGGTGTAGATAAAGAGGAAACCTACATCCACAATAACATCAACACATCGCACTCACACTTGAGAACAATCAGATTTCCTGTATGAAAGCAAATATACTAGAGTTAATGGAGCCAACGACCATATCAATGATTCCCTTAAATCTATAAAAGTAGGTAGGTGTGTATATGTTTGTCTGTCCTTCTTCTTTCCTCACATAAACATGCCCAATCGCACTAAAAACTGGTTGGCTTTAGAGAACTTACTTTTTACAATGCTTTATTATTATTCTGATGTCTCGTTCAGCAAATATTTTTACTTCTGTAGACAAATATGGTCAAGCGGAACTCTATAATGAATGTATGTACTATTGTGTTGTCTTCACGACATATTGGTTTTAACAAAATTTGTTGAGTGTGGGTGTGAATGTGAAAGAAGAGAAGATATTGATCTACATCTGCACACTCCACACCTACACCCACATCCGGCACCCACACCATCGCTTTACACACTAAGAATGTATTTTATACAGTCAAAAGATAAAACAGCAATTTTAATAAATCCCATAAATATAATTGTGATAGTCCTTCGATTGTTAATGAAAGTTTCAATAAGAATCTATGTTGTACCTATCAACAAGCTTCGGAAGAAACATAAATCTGTCTACCAGATTTGACAGACGCACTGAAAAGTGAAAATAGATTGGTAGATATGTAAACTGATCGAGTGAACGGCCACTGCAGCAAAAAGACAGATGCTTACATTTTTTTTGTTGTTGTGGTTCAAATCTGATTTCTCATTTATATGTTCTTTAGCTTCCTTTTCTATTAAAAAATGTTCTGCTGTTGTTGCTAATTTGTATGTCGGTTTACACCTATACAGATTTACACATATCCTCATCGAGAACAAAGCAAATCAAAGAATTAATTTACCTCACTAGTTGGTAAAAAGGCTTGTTGAGAGAAAAAACCTGTGATAGATTCTATCTATTGTTTCTCCTATTGATAAATTAATTCCAATTTAATGATGAGGTAAAAGAATGTTCTTAATTACAGAATTAATAAAATAAAATGTCTAAACATATTATTATCTGAATGAGCACCTGCATAAAATGTTTAATCATTTGGAAAACTCAAATAGATAAGCAATGTACTAAGTTACCCTCGATATGTTGGTTCACTGAGTCGATAAAGCTATTTTACAAGGTATGGGTGTTGACTTAAATCTGTTCTTCATTCTCACACTTATATACATGCACATCTGCACATCCACACCCTTCTCTAGCAATATCCTGATGTCATTTCAAGTACTCTGTATTGTCTTACTGCTTATTAAACTGTAGCATGCGTCCAGAAAATACGTGATTCATACTGGATTGATGCAAATGCGAAAGATGATTACTGCTATCCAGATTCTAATGTTCGGCGTTCGACATCGATTCAAATCTAACAGTGACAACTAGTATCAAGTACACACTGCGTCTCGATTCATCTATTCATTTTGCTGCCATTCGACCGATAACAAACAAGACCTTTTTGCATCCAATGCAGAAATGAAATCGAAAGAACTGAAAGACTCAAATGTGTACATTCAACATAATGAAGAATAGATGATCAAGAATTTTACATTTCGGTTTCTTTATTTCTGCAACGCGAACAGTCATTGCGTTGAAAGCACATTGAGTGCCTTGTCGTTGGTAACTTTCATTTTCGCCGAATTCTTTTTTTTCGCCGATTCCAATATCCCCGAATGAATTCATAACTGAAAAAGAGTCTGGATGGGTGTAGATGCCGGTGTGGGTGTAGTGTGGACATGGGTGTAGGTTAGTGTGCTTGCATGTGAATGGGTGTGGGTGGATGTGTGGATGGAGAGAAGAATCAAATCTATAGCTATATCCAGACTGATACCCTCCGTCAAGTATCGAAGCAAGAACTTCATATCCAGAACCAGCCACTCAACAAAGTCGGAATTTTTCGAACATCTATATAAAATAAACATGAATTTCGGTTTCTACCTACCATACAAATTGAAAGCAATTTTACTATCAATTAGGATAATACAGGATAGAATTTCAACGAGAATGGGTCCTTTTGCAATTGATATTACTATGACAACAAGAACAAAGCGCTCGAGTATCATGAAGAAATGAACGACCGAGACAGGATATAGACATGGCTTTCATAGTGATTGCTATTCGACACAATAACAAAAGCTAAAAGTCATTCGAATAACTTTGCATAATCTATAGACACGGCCCTCTGGTATCATTAATGATTGAGAACGCAAAGTAGTAAAGACACATTTACATATCAGACATTTGAAGAGAGAATGCGATCACAATTGAGAGTAGAAATCGAATTGATTGAAGCCAACTGCGTGACAGAGGAAGAACTAGAAGGCTACTGAACTATGAATAAAATATTGGATTGTTCAATTGAGCTAACACTGTTTTAAATCCGAAGACAAAAGAAGATTTTTGCACAGTCAGAAAAAAGTTAACAACATACAAATGATTCTTCTAAATCAACTGACACGTTTTGAAACAGTGAGAAGCAGAAGTGAGTGATCTCTCCAGGAAATCGGAAACCAAAACCAAAGGAGGGTGAGATTGTCAGTGTAGAGTAAAGACACGATTCGCTCTCATGCACTGTAACAATTCAACGTAGAGGTTTCCGATAACATTGATTCAGTTTCACATGTTAAATTAAAAAAAACAAAATTTTACCAGGACCTCCGTCCCTTGATGGTCTCGTAAAAGTTCTCTCAACAATCAAATGTGAATTTGCCTATTTTGTTTTTATTTGCTATACACGCCAGTCACTTCATTTTTTTTGGAGTGCCGATGGCGACAGTAAAACGTAAAATGAGTGAGTAGTAGAGAATCATTTTCTTCTTCCTATAAAAGCAGAAAAAGAAATCACTCGTCTATGCAGTGAGATGAAAAAGAACTGTTGACTGTTTGCTCCAGACGACCATGTGACTCTTGTATATGCAAAAAAAACTTTTGCAATGAGGGATAGGTTTTAATTACCTTTTTCTCCTTCTTGTTCTGTTCTCCAATTTGAATGATAACAACAACCATTTACGAAAAAGAGAGGCGAGTGTGTGTGCTACGTCGAAGTGTACTGGGCAATTTTTCTTACTAGATTTACTTATCTTAGCCGATTTAGAATGGCTACAAATACTGCATTTCATCGCTTTATACAAATTGAATGGGAAGGTAAAAAGATTTTACCAATCGATGGATTAAAAACAAATGAAGATCTCCTAAGAATAACACAAGCTCTCCAACAAGTAATTCACCGTACTCATAATGTGGAGGCTTATGTGAAGGGTGCTGAAGAGCGTTTCAACGGCAATAAACTAAGCAAACTTACTTTCGACGAATGTGCCGCTATAAATGCGTACACCAGAGAAATGGGCGGCGACAGTTTGTATGTACTACTGAATCAAGCATTACGTTCCACAGATAGAACAGTACGCAAAAGATGGATGCCATTTCTTCACTTATTCTATTCTGCATGTAAAAAGTTGCCTGATTTCCAAGGAGAATGTTATCGAATTGGCACAACTGAAATATTAGATCAAATCAAAGTAGAACAACATATTACTTGGTCTGGTATAAGTTCTTGTTCAAAAGAGGTCGACTTCATGATGAAAAAGTGCCTTGATCAACATGGAATACTCTTTGTGATCAGTACCATTCATGGCAAAGATATTTCTGAATACTCGGCTAGCCCTGATGCGAATGAAATTATTATAATGCCAGGCATTTGTCTGAATGTAATGCATATTAAACAAAATCAGAAAAATAATAACTTAATACTGGTATATTTACAAGAATTAGACACTGCACAAAACGAAGCAAGAACATCTACTCAGGTAGCATCAGAACCATCTCGTGAGTACATTTGATATTCTTAGATTAGATTCTGAAAAAGGATTAAAATGATCAAAATATAGTTCTTTACTCTTTTTTTTTACCGATTGGGTTAATGTACCTCTTTGTCTCGCTCCATCAATAGAATATTGATCCACATAAGGAGCCATTTTTGAAAATCTTATACAGCTGAAGATATTAAGCCATGGTGTTTGATAATTTAATTTTTAATAAGTCAAAGGCTTTATTGAATAGCAATCTTTTTTTTGAAACTATTCAATTGGGTATCAAAAGCAATCTTCCCACTCAAATCTTCGCTTTTACAGAAAAGTGAACTCGATATGTAAGTACGCCGAGGAACCTCTTGATATCCCTGTAAACTGTTTAGACAAACCGATTCTTAACAGAAAATACTTTTTGAGTCGAACAAAATCTCGACATCAGAGCAATTGATAGAAATTTTGAAGAGCTTTATCCAATATCTGTAGTAAACCTGTTAACATAATCAAACAAAAGATCCAATAAGAAAAACACATACTTTATGTAGGATAGAACGAAGAAGAAGAATACCTCTGCTGTCCGATTACCTTGCAGCATGGAGTGCTGCCTAATGGCAAATTCAATAGCCCGATACTTTTTCTACAACTACGACTAGCTGTAGCTCTGGATAGAAGGCTGGCATGGCGCAGAGTGCTTCCGCTCAATTACTTCAGCTTCCCATATACACTAACTAATCATATACTAGCCACAAAGGCAGGTATATGCCACAATGTAGTCAGCATGCTATCGGACGGATGGTCCGAGACAAATAACCATTAGTGAATTGTCCAGGGTCATTCCATGGCTGATGATACTGAGGTTCGCACACGGCACCTTGTGGATGCGTATCGAACAACATAACCACTTAGTCATGGCAGCTTAGAATGAGCAAGAGTGGGTTTCACTAAAATGCTTCAATAAAAAATTGAAAATTATGGGAGCTGCTAAAAAGTAATTCAATTTAGAAGAAAATACGGTTGTAATTGCGGGAAATATTTGATATTATGATTCTACAATGCGAAGTCGTGATCGACTCTTTTGGTCAATAACAGATCGACGAATAATTCACTCTTCTGAACAAGTTTATCTTGGAGCCGTCCAACAGTACTTAAAAGGTCAAGAACAAAAAAGAAATGGTATTGAGTTCTGTATCTCAAACAGAGAGCCTCTGCAAGTAATAGTCAGATACACAATTTTTGATCGTGTGGTTCTACAAGTGTATTGTGCAGACTGAACACTGAATTCGGATCAATTTTAACATGTACTGATGGATATGTTCTGTAATTTTATATTGAATCTAAATCGGTTTGACCAATTGAAGTTAGACAACACGTTCACTGACAAAACTATTTATAGGCCACAGAATCATTATATAGAATCAAGATTCATTGTTCCATTGAAATTCTAGAGCGCAAATACTACCCTAAGTACGTAATATGTGCATTCAAAAATCAGTAGTATTGGCCTTTTGATGGGCAAAGTATAAAATCGTAGAATGAATCTTTGATCAAGTATAAGGCGGATATCGATGGGTGGGCGGTTGGATAAGCGCAAAGAGAAAAGCATTATCCTCACCCATTCTATCAATGTCTATATCGATATTCACCCGGCATGTTTCATACATTGACCATAGGAACAAAGCAACGAATGTTTACTTTTATAGATTAGACAATTCTCTAAATAAAACATTTTTAATGAAAGGAAAAAGTATGAAACTATCGGTTTATCTATCTCTATATGCTAATAACAATTCTTTTGCTGTTATTTCATGAGACTATTGTACGGATAGACTTTGGTACAGTCGATATATTCTTTTCCGGCATGCCTACTTAGTTCTATCACAAAGACTTGTTGATATTTTCCTAAATTGAAATGTGTTTCAATCAAAAATATTTAGAACCTACCTATCAATTAGAACGATTTAAAATGATCGATCACGAGAACAAACAAATGAAACTCGTCTACGACAACCCGACGTATCCTAATCTAACACTCGACAAAGCTGTTCAATGCATCCCAAAAAAGATTCAACATTTGGATACATTCCTTCAGCAGGCTAAAAACCATTATGGTAATAACTCAGATGAGATGGCTGCTGTATATTTATATGTCATGGAATGTGGTGAAGAACCTTTGTGCAAATTACTTAATGAAGCACTGATATCTGACCGCCAAGACGAACTGAAGCCTTGGCTTCCATACCTTCAATTATTTCGCGCTGGAGTTGAACGATTACCCCAATTTAAGGGAGAATGTTGGTGTGGCACCAATACTAATGTAGGGAGCAACTTCAAAACAGGTGAAATTATCACTTGGCAGGGAATTAGTTCATGCTCGAAGTCTTTGAATTACATCCTCGCAAATTGTGTTGGCACAAATGGAACACTTGTCAAGATCAATGTTATCAATGGCAAAGATTTCTCCAACAACACACTTGATCCGAGAACACAAGAAGTTATTCTGATGCCTGGAGCTACCCTAATTGTAAAGGGAGTTGGTCAATATCCAAATAAAAGTAAGATCTTTCTTGTAGAGCTAGAAGAAATATCTGACAAAAAGCAAGAAAAAATTGCACAAGTTGCTCCGAAACCGCAGGCTTCATCAGACATCAATTATCCTAGTAAGTACTATTTTCTGAAATTCGAATAATTGTTACTGATACTTACATTTTTGTTTCTGTGATAAACCAAACATTCAGTATACAGCACATAACCTATCTAAAACTCGAACATATAAAAGTAGGATTGGCAAACGAAAACACTATACCTCTACGAACGATGGAAGCTAATTGAAACTGCAATTAATTTCCTTAGATTTTCATCTAGACATTAAGTACACTAGAAGATTTTATGCGGAAAGTGATTCATGTAATCACTTTTTTTTTAATCATCACAGTTCTCCAGTGATTTAATCGCATGTGATATGGTTAAGAACTTTTATTTTCAACTTTAGGTTCATCCTCAGCAAACTCAAATTATCATGCTGATCAAACTTCTTTTTCAAGAAAACCTACCGATAAGTATAACGAAATTACACCTTCACCGAAATCAAAGTATGATGATTATCAAGATGTCACAGATGAACGTTCGAGTACGTTGATAAATCTACTGATATATTCATACAGTTAGATTTTTTTGTCTGAATGTCAAAATAGCTCCTGTATCTCGAAGCCGTAATTGATTCAGAACGAAAACGAAATAAGAGAGAAATTTTTAGCATAATCATATAGAAGAGTATCGCATCCGAAAGCTGAAAACGAAATCGATTACTTATCAGAATATTTCTTTAGAAATCTCTATTCAGAATACGTGAATTACATAAATCCTATATTCATCAAAACAACCTTCAATTGCATTTGAACCTTCAATCCTTTTAAGAGGTGATTCAAAAGTTTGCAGGTAAAATATTTACGGTTTTTGAAATATCTGAAAAATCATTCTCAACGGTAAAAAATATCAGTGAAAATCAAAATTGTGTACCTGTTTCGAGGATGAGATCGAAAATGTAGCGTAAGATTCTGCTATGGTATTGAAAAAATTTTCAACAGTCCCAGATAATGTAATAATAAGAATTGGACGTAATCGGTCTAAGTAAGTAACCTTGAAAAGATTATCTTAGAAAACTAATTTTGAAAAAATCTGTCTGAAAAATTGTGCGAGTCTTGACACAAGTCCCAATCAATCATATGCGGTTCTATCAATTCAAAATTTTTCCTTCTCTGAAAACTAAAATTCGGACTCATTCTAGGTAGGACAGAAAAACACGAAATAATAGGTTTTATAGAACAGATCATATTCTAAAAATGATACATCAACAAAGGTTCCAAATTTCAAATACTTTTTGCCTTTTTTGAACAAGAAAAACAAGAAAAGGAGTCGAAAAATTGTCCATTCAAACATGTACAAACACTTTCTAAAGAAGTTCTTGTCCTTCTACAGCTAAAGTTGATATTTTTATAAATGAGAAAATATGAACAATTATATTGTCTAGAAGTTTTCGGTTTACTCAGTAAGATAAGAAAAGTTTTAATTGCTTAACTTCACAGTATTTATACTCATCATCATATTACTTCATGGTTGTGAAAACTATTACACTTTTGATGACTTCGAGTAATCTTTGATACCTTTACATATATCTTTATTAAATGTTGTCTGACTTATCGTTAATAGTTTCTTTGAAACCGACTATTAAGAAAGACTTTTTGAGTCCATCGACAAACACAATGGCCAAGTGAATTTTCTTTTGAAACTATTCTTTTTCGATTGTCAGAAGAAAATTAGGTATACCATTTTCTTTTTACCGTCTAAAGTATTGTAGTTCCTAAGAAAAATGACATTTTCAAAAAGTCCTATAAAAAATTTCTTAAAACTTCAGCAAAAACAGTATGTTGCTTGTAAAACCTAAATCTCTTGTCCAAATTTTCGAGCGATATCTCATTCGAAAGAGTATTAAAAACTGAACAAAAATTGTTTTTTTTTTAAAGATTTTGGAGCTGAAATTTATTGATGACAGTATCAAAATTTTTAAAATCTGCGAAATTCGAAATTTTGACATTTTGGAAGGCCAGCAACGGAATGAAACTAAACGTATTTTGTAAGTCTGATAATTCTGCATAAGAAGGGGAAAAATTTTATTCAGTAAAAAGTGCACGTTGTGTCGAAAAATAATTTACAAAGGAATAAGGTCAAAATAGAATTTCGAGAAGAAAACTTCTGAAAACTGTTGTTTTTTTCTTCTCAATGCAATCACCATGGAAAGGAAAGTTGATATTCGTAATCATCATATAGACATCTTTGTGAACCTGTATAGTTTCTCATGAGAAGATATGGAACCAAAAGTTTTGTCTCATTTGGAATCACTAGATTCTTAGCATTTAAAGTACCTATTTAGCTTTTTTAGATGTTGTTTTATTTTTGAGAAAATTGAATTTTCCTCAATGTTGGTGGCAAAAGCACACAAAACTTCTAAAATTGTGTCCGTATTTGGCAGTTTCTATCATGATAGTCTATTCTGATAGAAAAACAAATAGCATATTTAGAGTCAGCACAAAAGTCTAAGTCGAATAATATATATATTCGAGTGTGAGTGTGGGTGTGAACGAATAGAAGACCGAGAATCAGATCATCTGTTATCCACACCCACACACATTCACAGCTACAACCAAGTCCACACAAGTCTTCAAAAGGGTCAAAATCTTTAAAATATTTCAAAATTTCAAAATTGTAAATTTCAAAACTATTGATATTTTCATCAACAAATCTCAACTTTCAAATCTTTACAAAAACCGGTTTTTTGTTCAGTTTTTAATGCTCTTCCGAATGAGATGCCGCTCAAAAAACTGCACAAAACTTTTAGGCCTTATAAGTAACATACGGTTTTTGCTAAATTTTTAAGAATTGTTTGTAGTACTTTTTAAAGAAATCATTTTGTTCAAGAATTACAATACTTCAGAAGCTAAAAAGAAGATGGTATAACTAATTTTGTTCTGACAATCGAATAAGAGTAGTTTAAAAAGAAAATTCACTTGATTATCGCGTTTCGTGAAGGGCTCAAAAAAATCTCTCTTACAAGGCGAAGAATAAAAATAAGATATTCAACTTTTGTATCTGAAACAAAGAGTCTCTGAAAGTAACAGTCAGATGCAAAATATTTGATCATGTCGTTCTATAAGTGCATTGTGCAGACTGAATACTGACTTCAGATCAATTTTAGCATTTGCTAATGGACATATTCTGTAATTTAATATTGAACCTAAATTGGTTTAACCTATTGAAGTCAGGCAACGTGTACACTGACAGAGCTATCCCTAGGCTGAAGAGTCATTATATAGAATCAATCCATATTTGTTCCATGGAAACGCTAGAACTCAGATGTCATCCTAAGTACGTAATATGTGTCATCGAAAAGCAGTATTTGTGACGTTTTGATGGGCAAAGTATGAGATCGTAGAGTGAATCTCTGATCAAGTATAATACAGATATGGGCGGATAGGCGTAAGGGTGAGTCTGAAGAGAAAAACATCACATTCTCACTTATCCCAGTGGTAACCGCATCAACATCCACGTGTTATATTTCGTATATTCACCATGTGAACAGTACACTGAATACTTTTATGTATTACAAAATTCTCTAAATGAAACACTGTCTGTGGGAGAAAAAGATAATTATGAAAATAGCGATTTATTTATCTTTATTCGTTAGTAAACAATCTTTTACTGTAGTTCCAGGACACTACTACGCTGATAGACCTTGATACAATCGATATATTTCTTCTGACATCTCTGACTAGTTCTATCACAAAGACTTGTTGATCTTTTCCTAAATTGAAATGTATTTCAATCAAAAATATTTAGAACCTACCTATCAATTAGAACGATTTAAAATGATCGATCACGAGAACAAACAAATGAAACTCGTCTACGACAACCCGACGTATCCTAATCTAACACTCGACAAAGCTGTTCAATACATCCCAAAAAAGATTCAACATTTGGATACATTACTTCAGCAGGCTAAAAACCATTATGGTAATAACTCAGATGAGATGGCTGCTGTACGATTGTATACAATGGAATGGAGAGACGAACCTTTGTGTAAATTACTTAATGAAGCACTGAAATCTGACCGCCAAGACGAACTGAAGCCTTGGCTTCCATATCTTCAATTATTTCGTGCTGGAGTTGAACGATTACAACAATTTGAGGGAGAATGTTGGTGTGGCACCAATACTAATATAGGGAACAACTTCACAAGAGGTCAAATCATCACTTGGCAGGGAATTAGTTCATGCTCGAAAGCTCCAGATTTCATCCTTCGCTATTGCGTTGGATCAAGCGGAACTCTGGTTAAGATTGATGCTATCAATGGCAAAGACCTCTCCAAAGATACAATTGATTTTATCACACAAGAAGTTATTTTGATGCCTGGAACTACTCTAACTGTAACGAGGGTTGTTCTGCATCCAAATGAAAATAATATCACTCTCGTAGAGCTACAAGAAACAATTGTGAAAAAGCATGACGAAGTCGCACAAGTTACTTCAAAATCAGAGACTTCATTATATGCCAATCGTAACAGTGAGTACTCTTTTTTTAACCCAAATAATTATTATTGATACTCACTGTTTTTCCTTCTTTTGATAAACTGAAAATTGAGCATTCGGTAAATGACTCATCTGACATTCAAACATATAAGATCACTATTGATAAGCGAAAACAAAATGCAGTATACCACTGCGAATGATGAAAACTAATGGAAACTTCAATTAGTTTTCACAGATTTTTATCTAGAAATTAAATTCTCTAGAAGATTCGATGTAGAAAACAAGACATAGAATCATTTTCCTAAATATTGATAGCTCTCCATTAATTTAATCAAATGTGATATTGTTAAGAATTTTCGCTGTAAATTTTAGGTTCATCTTCATCTTTATCGAAACATGAAACCAATCAAATTCCTTCAACAAGATCAGCAGACAACTATCATGAAACTAAATCCTCATCAAAATCAAAGCATGATGATAATCAAAATGTCGTAGATACCAGTTCTGGTACGTTGATATCTGTACTGAAATATTGATACAGTTAGATTGCTTTTTGTCTGAATGCCAAAATAGCTGCTTTGTTTCGAATTCGTCATCGATTCAGAATATGAATAAAATAAGTGAGACAGATTTAGGATAACCATACGGAGGAGTACCTTACTTAGAAGTTAAAAGTGAAATCAAATAATTATCAGAGTAGTTCTTAACAAATCTGTATTGAGAATGCGTGAATTAAATAAATTCTATATTCATCATAACATGAATAATAAGCTTCAGTTGCATCTGAACATTTAATCTTCGTAAGAGTTAGTACGAAAGTTTTTAGGCAAAATGTTCGCTCTTTTGGAAGTAGCTGAAAAATCATTCTCAAGAGTAAAAAGCTATGTATGACAATCAAAATTGTGTACTCGTTGCAAGGTTAAGATCAGAAATGTGGTGTATAGTTTTGGTCTAGAGTACTGAGAAAACTTTGAACGATCCTAATTAACGAAATAACACGAACTGGATGCAATCGACTTACGTCACCTCGAAAAGATTAGCTTGGAAAACTATTTATTTCGTCACTTCTCTTAATTCAAAGTTTTTCCCATGTGAAAATTAATACTCTGGCTCATTTTAGGGATATCAGAAAAGCATGAAATAATAGGTTTGATAGAACACATCGTGCTCAAAAAAAAATGATATATCAGAAAAGCCTCCGATTTTCAAGTATACTTTTGGAATTAATGAAAACAAGAAAAGAATAAAAAAATTGTCCGTCTAAACATGTTTTAAGACTTCCCAAAGCAGTTCTCATCGTTCTACAGCTAAATCTGAGAGAAAATTGCCGTTCTGATATTGTCAAAGTGTACAGAATTCTGTTTTCCACACGTGCGTTTCCCACTTTTCTGAAATTCTTGTTATAAATGAAAAAATTCGAACAAACATTTGGTCTAGAAGCTTTCGGTTCATTCAGTAATATAAGAAGAGTTTTACTTGATCAACTTCACAGTATTTGTATTCATCATCATATTACTTCGTAGTTGTTCAAACTATCACACTTCTGTTAACATCCAGTAATCTTTGATATCTCTATAAAATGCTGTCTGACTTATCTCTAGTAGTTTCTATGAGATCTATTATTACGTACGTAGTACGAGAGTATAGTATTTTTTATTCAAACTTGAACTAAATAATATAAAAATAAAAATTATCGTAGGTGACATCTGCACTTTGATTATTCGTCTCACTGATGTTGATTGTGAAAATAAGGCATCAAAATCTATCGAAGGTTATCAAAATAAGAGTATTGCAACACTGGAAGAAGCTCTCAATCCCATAAAAAACATTATTCCTCAGTTGGATGATTATATACGACGTGCTAAAAAACGCGCTCATACGACTTCTTCAAATGTCCTTACTGTTGATGAATCGGCAGCTATATATTTATACACTATGCAGTTGAATGATCAATGTTTCAGTCGTATGCTTAACCGAGCATTACGATGTGAAGATCAAACTGATCTCAAGAAGTATTGGTTTAGCTATCTTGGACTAATTTGTTCAGCACTTACCAAATTACCTTCTGTCAAAGGGCATGTTTATCAAGGTGTAACTAGTAAAACTGAGAAAAAATATCCAAAGAATGAAATAATTACTTGGTGGGGTATTACATCGTGCACACAAACGCCAGATAATATTGTTTCTTCGCTGTCGGACGAAAAGTTGACTCTATTAAATATTAAAATTCTCAATGGTAAAGATATATCGGCATATTCATGTAATAGCAATGAAACTGAGATCATCCTGTTACCGGGTACTCGTCTACGTGTGAATGATATGTTATATAATACTAATTTTAACATTGACGAGATTGATTTGGAAGAAATAGATGATGAAACACTTCAATCAGAGACTATACGACAAAAAACTAAACATCGTATTTCAAAAGATGGATCTTTCGGTAAGTGTAAGATTTTCAACCAAATATAGTTTTTTGGTCTACCGTTTGAAGTCAATCATTAATTTAGTTTCATTTTTTTCTAAATAATGATAGGAAATGTATATAGCTTTGCGATGCTTGCCTGATGGAGTCTAATGGGGTTGTGAATATAGATGTGAGAGTTCGTGAGATTGAATAGAAGATTCTCTCAAATTCACATCCATACTCTATGGATTTGGCGGAATTATCAAATAGCATGAATACCTAAGATATCAAACTTTTCGAAAAAAATTTCTACATCATTAGACTCATCAGCTCAGGTACTATAAAATTAGGTAAGTTTTATCTGAGAAAAGATAAATGACCTAAAATAAAGGACTATGTTTTCCCAATCTTTTTTTTTTATTTGCAAAATTGTTTCTAGGTTTTGGATTGGCAAGGTCATCGCATCAATCATGCACTTTCAAAACGGGTAAGACATCATTTGTAATACATGCAATATTTCGCACGCGGAATCCTTTTAACTAATATCAAAAATTAAGTTAATCTATGTGAGAGAATTTAAATATATCTGATTTTGGCGCTTGTTCTGCACTCCGAACGTCATTTTTTCTTCGATTAGAAATATGACTTGGAAGTGTCTTATGTTGAATGCAACCTCTAGCATCAATATTCGTTGTTCTTTATGGTTTTTATTGCATTTGACGATGAGCACTGCTAGTGAAACAGTCCCAAAATAGTTATGTAATTATAATTCTATCAGTTGTTTTTGTTGATGATCGTTAACTCGTATTTTGAGTTTATTTCGTGTTTCAATCATGAAGTTTATACAGCACTCGACATGATCCATATTAGATCATTTTTAGGTTAATATATAAAAATTTATTACATAATCCCATGACATTGAAAATATTTGTTTCTATATAGGATGTCCAGACAGTCACGAAACACATTAAAAATTGGATATTTTCACCGCACTCTAACCAAATGAGTTGATTTTTTTTCTGAAAACAAAGAATACTTTACTTTATTTTCTTTCATATGAGCAATGATACAAATTGAACTTGGTTAAACTCAATCACCAAATTTTATCATTCAAGGTCGATTTTAAGAGATGAAATATTTTATGAAGTTCTATACTGTAGAAAAATTTCTTTTTTTCTAGGCTCTACTATATGCAAATTCAAAGAAATAAGAAAGGGATACAAAAATTGACATTTCTCTAAGTTCTACGAGCTACTCCCTGTGAAAAAGCATTGATTTTTCAATTTTAAAATATTGCCATTTGTCTCGTTTTTCTATCGGAAACGACAAGATGAGAACGAATAAGACCATTTTATGATACTCGTCAGATTCAATTTCTATGTGCCTAGACAAGATCGAGAATAATTTCCAGATCTTTTTTTGGCGAATGCGTTTCCTGAAAATTCACATTGAAGTTTTTCATTCCCGAATCCCACAAACGTATCATGGAAAATCCTCGTCTACAAATTCATTTAAAAAGTATAGGAGTTTATCGAGTCAAGCATGCGGGGAAAAAAAATCGTTGTAAAAGAGCTCTCCAAACTTCTTTGGTTTCCTATTTATCGAGACCACTTCATTTGCCCGAAAATGATTTGTTTAGCCTCTCATATATGCTAAGAAAGTAGTATATTACAATACTTTGAGTACTGCAGGAATCTGAACATTTTTCAGAGAAAAACAACTCAATCAATGGAGAATATTCAAATCATGGGCTAAGATGACTCATTTTTTCTCCATGTAATTCTGAAAGTGATTCCCATATAGGCTCAAACTTGGCCAGTATTCTTCAGTTTTATCCGATGATCCTGCTTAAAATAGCATAAAATGAGGAAATAAGGACAAGTTGTAAGAAAAGAATCAACGCTCGAATCGCGTTCTAAGATTGTAAGAAAGTCTCTAAAGTGTCTAACAATAGTTTTGAATGTTGTGAACTATTATTTATCTAAGTAGAATGCACTCCCAAAATTGTATGTACGAGACAAATAAAAGTGAAAACAAAAAATTAGATACACGATAATACCCGATTGACTCCATTCTATCTTTTCCTTGGATAATACATCTCAAATAGAACAAAAAAATTCCCCGGTGTGACAAATTTCATCTTTGTGTCTGAACTACTTTCCAGATCACATTGACAAAGAAAACGAGTCAATCCAACGAAAATGAGCCGTTTGACCTCCGATTTGAATACTCTCTATTGATTGAGTTGCTGTTCTCTGAAAAATGTTTAGATTCGTGCAGTACTCAAAATATTGCAATATACTGCTTTCCTAACATAGATGAGAGGCTAAATAAGTCACCTTCGGACGCATGAAATTGTCTCGATGAATAGAAGAAAAAAGAAATTTGGCAAGTTCTTTTATAGTGATTTTCTTTCTCAGTACTCTTGACTCTATAAGACTCACATGCTTTTTAAATGAAGTGATAGACGAAGATTTTCCGTGATATCTTGCGGGGATCTAGGGACAAAAAAGTTAAAATAACTAATAACTCTTATGTTTTACTGTTGTAACAATGTTCACGACTTCTTCAAAGAAATAACCTTTGGAACTAAATTCTAGCTGAGCTCGATCAGGAAAAACCAGCTATAAAAAATTTGAATCAATGAACAAAATAACTATAAAAATTCCTTAACATAAAAACTAAATAAAAGATAAATAGGTCATCCCTAATGTTGAATAATATTTTAAGATCATTTTGTCTTCATCATCTAAACAATGAGATTGTTCGGAATTCCATTGGATGTACTATATTAAAACATTATGTGATCGATTTTTGTTTCTATGTAGACAAAACTTGGCTAGAATGTCGATTCAAAGATAGAGAAGGTACAACAATTCTCAAACCCGATGAATGCGAAGAATACCTTACTGATCCTCCAGAAAAAATCGACAAACACATTCTGGATCGTATTAAGGGCTCGATGTTTGGTTTAGTTTTGGGAGATGCTTTGGGTGCTCATGTCGAATTTAGGCCCCACAGCTATATGCTTGCTAACCAAGTTACTGATCTACGAGGTGGAGGAACATGGGGCCTCGAGAAAGGACAGGTAAATTTCACTAAACTCTTTTTGAGTACTTGTTGGATGGCAAATCTAATAACACATAGCTTTTGATGTTCCATCGTCGTGATTATGTACTTTTCTCATCTGTGAGCTTCTTTATTTGCAGGTGAGGATCGGACTAAATATCGAACAACTTGATTTCGAGAAAGATCTGTATCCCATTTTAATTAGTGATGTACTAAACCCCCCCTCATATAAGAAGCCCCCCTGGGCTTCTAAAGTATCCAGCATAAAAATTTTTTGGAGGGGTCTTCTATTATGTCCTATGATTTTTCGAAGGCTTTAGGTACTAAAGTTTTTCAAAAGCCTTAATAGGATTTTCAGGGTTTTTTACAGATTTTTGAGGGTTTTGAAGGAGTTTTTGAGATTTTAATACGGTTAACTAAGAATTTAACGCATTTTTACCTTAAAATTTTGTAATTTTTTAAGTTTTGCTGTGAAAATACTAAAAAATGTTTTCAAAAAACTCTCAAAAAGTTTTTAAAATAAGGGGGCTTCTAATATGTCTGGCATATCGAATCCTCCAGAGGGGGCTTCTAATACGGGGGGGCTTCTAATATGGGATGGGCTTCTATTATGGGAGGGGGTTTACAGAGTTGTGCACCGCGCCTAAAAAACGGCACGTGAGCGGTGCACGTCTTTGATGTACGAGTAAAGTGTAGAATTTTCTTATGCAAGATACTTTTTGCAATGTGATTTGTATTAATTAATGATAAAGCGAAACTTTTCTGAGGTAAAGAATATTTCAAAAGACGAATAGTGACGATTTTCTATTTAAATATTCAATAGTCACTCGTAAAAAAAAGGAGATTTATTAAAAATTAGATTCTTACTCATTTTTTTTCAGAAAGCGTTAAGAACGTATACTTGAACTTCACTACTTTTCTGCATCAAACTTCATGTTTTGATACTATCTCTTTGTAGAGGTAACACAGAAAAGTCAGTGATCAACCGATTTCTTGAACTGTATTGAAATTATAATGAAATTCAAAAGAAAATGTTGATAGTGAAGGTGGTGACATGGTTCTACTCTTTAATCACCCATCATTACCCTTTCACACTGTTACCTACACTCTGAGTATCGGTCATAGCTTACGACACTAGAAAGCTTCAGTCATCCTGTTGCTGTCTGTCACGTGAAAGGTCACATCACTTTGATCGCTATATGTATGTAAGGTGGTGAAAAGTTGGTCTGAAGAAAAAAATTCATAAACATTTATCAATCTTGCGATAATTCTCCGTGCTTTGTTTAGTTTACAGACGATGGATCGATGGCTCTTTGCTTAGCGAATTCATTAGTGGCTCGTCGTGGTTTTGAACCTTATGATCAATTAGTTCGCTATAAATGGTGGTTTAGACATGGATACATGTCATCGACAGGAAACTGTTTTGATATTGGTGAAAGTACTAGAAAAGCACTTCGTACATTTGAAGATCGACAAAAAGAGTTCGCTGAAAAGTATAATATTCCATTAGAAGAAATCGATTTTCTATCGGATAAGCAACTTCTCAAAGATTTTCCTATGTACTGCAGCTCAGATGGAGCAGCTGGTAATGGTGTACTTATGCGTTTGGCACCTGTGCCTCTATTTTTCTACCGAAGTCCAGAAGTTGCTGTTAGATTCTCTGGAATCAGTGGTGAAATTACTCACGGAGATAAGAAAGCCGTTGATGCATGTCGTTATTATGGAGCTCTTATTGTAGCCACTATGGGCAATATAGATAAAAATAAACTTCTCAGTGAAGAATATTATTCATCCAAGATTAAGGAATTGTTTCGAAACGATCCTTTAGATGTGGAAATTGCAAACATTGCCAAAGGATCATTCAAGAAGGAAAAAGGGTATGATGCTGGAATACGAGGTAAAGGTTACGTTGTTAATTCTCTTGAAGCTGCATTATGGGCTTTTTGGAGTACTCACTCGTTTGAGGAAGGTGCTCGAGCAGCAGTAAATCTTGGTGACGATACTGATACAACGGCAGCTATTTATGGTCAGTTAGCTGGTGCGCACTACGGCTATGAGAAATTACCGCAAGAATGGGTCAATTGTGTCTATTCCAAGCGCTTCATTGAATGCTTGTGCAAATGGATTGCTTATGAAGGAAGTCAACTAGACTTCAATAATTAACATACATACTGAATATTTATAGTTGAAGACACGAATACCAATTAACTAGTATGCGTCATTTCATTTATTCTCGATTCTGAAAGAGCTATTATATCACTAATACCTTTTCTTCTGATTCAAAATTTGTAGTATCATCGTTATAATAGCCCTTTGAAAGTACAGAGAACGGAACACAATTATCGGAAGGAGCGGGAAGGGGTAAGCATGTGGACTCAAACGACTAAGATAGAGTAGTGAGTTTTGACTATGTATAGAAGGACTAAGAAAGATCTAAGTGATTTTGTTAATTGTATTATTATCAATTATTCTTAGGCGTTGAAATTCGTTTATAGTAACTCTCAACTTTTGTCATTATATGGCCAGTTGGAAAAGATATTTGACCTTGATGTTCGTGTCTTTTGTCTCTTCTAATTGAATTGTCGAATCGAAACAACATTCTATCGATTCATCCGATATATTTTGCAATGCGAAAAACACATAAAGATTATTGGGCACATGATGCTAAGATAAACAGTTGATGACTTTGATTTCGCTTTTGTAATACACGATCAATAATGAGTGTTGATGTATACACAGAAAAAGTGAACCACACTACGCACTGCGACATATTCCATGTCATGAAAACCGGAAAAAAATCGGCACCTTACCGCGGTTTTACTGGCTCCTTTACAGCGAAAAATCGGTTGTTTTCTCCGGTGAACTGGTGATTTTTGCCGATAAGTCGCAGTTTACTGCTAAAAGTGATCCAGTTGTTGTGCATGGAATAGACAAACTAGCGTCGCAGGTTGACACATATATTGTGAGGGCGTTTTCAGCATACCTGTCATGGTATGTGATGCTTTCAAAGAATTTTCGATGATTTACTTATTGTTTCCCGAAAATACTGCGATTGACTTACACAGGCGTCTTCATTATGGTCTCAATAGGTCCATCGCTTTTCATAGTCTAATCTCGTAGTGACTATTCTGAAAGCTTTCTTGAATAATCAGCACTACTGGACAGGAGGAAATATAGTGCATTCAAGCGCTATGTTCTTCAGAATCAAAATTTGTCGTAGTCTCTCAAGATAAAGCAATAAAACGGCAATCTCTATGGATTTCAACTCACTAAAATCAACAAAATGTTTTCGATTTTTTAAATTGCGATAGTTAGTTTTCGACTTTTCTGGAGCTTAGAATTTTTCATCTTTCAAATCGAGTTTTGCGGATGAAAGTCCAATAATATTTCAGACGTATCTGTCAAGGCTTCGTGAGGTGAAAGGAGTGAATCCAACTTTCTCTCTATTTACTTTAGCATTCATTAACCATTGTGCTCCGCATTTAAACTGTTTTACGTGAACGACCACTTTTGTATGTATGTGTGGCTCTAAAATATTCCTGAAACACAAGCACAACGCAAGTGGTCAATGGATTGATTGCATAGCCGAAATTTTAAAGACATTGTGTCATCGATAGCACACTCCCATATGAAGGAAGCGATAATAATGATGTTCCTTTTTTGTAACGTTGAGAGCTGAATATTGAAATTTTTCAATAATCCTATACATGAGCATTGCTTCCATTAGTCGACCTTCACCCAAGGGGGAACAAACTGATTTCGATCGCTGAAATCAGTTTGAAATCACCTGAAATCAGTTTGAAATCATCTGAAATCACCTGAAATCAATTTGAAATCACCTGAAATCAGTTTGAAATCACCTGAAATCAGTTTGAAATCACCTGAAATCACTTGAAATCACCTGAAATCAGTTTGAAATCACCTGAAATCACTTGAAATCACCTGAAATCATATGAAATCATCTGAAATCATGAAATCATGAAATCAGTTTGTTCCCCCTTGCCTTCACCAAAGTAATTCAACATGCTTTGTAGAGGTCTAAGCACGACACATACTTTCTCGTCAACATTGTCTCTATGTGGAAAGACAGAAGCATACATCATATATCTTTTTCTATCCTCTGATAAGGGTACAGCGTATTTTTTTAAGCCCACAAATCATTGACAATGACAGAACTAGAATTGATTGAAGCACACGTTTTCCGTGTTCTTTCGCAAGGAATCGACGTATTTGCACATGGTAACCACTTGAGTGACTAATCTCATTGACGTAGAAAAGTTTTGATCAACACATGAAGAAAGGTGTACTTTATTAATTTGCAACAGTTGGTTTTTTCTAAGTTTCAGAAAAAAGGAGTGAATGTGTGAGTATGGATGTTGGTGTGTCGGTATGAGTGTAGGTCATCTCGTTACCTACACGCAATACCGCAGCCACTTCGCGCCCACGCCTGTGTTTACGCATTTCGTAATTTTTTCTAGCTGCACTACCTACTGAACCTATGTTTATAGATTGAATTCTATAATCTAATTAAGAATGTGTAAGCAGAGTATCTGGGTCAAGCTTAGGTAAGTGAATGTCAACAAATGATTCAATATATCTTTCTTTGTTTGTTTGTTACGTTGTAAGTAGCATCGATAATAATGGACTCAATCCGATGATGAATATCAGATTTGCCTCTTTCCAACATGAATCTGAGCGGCAATCTGAATGAGCTAACATTGCTACTGTAGCAATTGCATATTGTGAGACTGTTTGTCCGTATTCGAAATCAATGAAATCCACAGTATCTAAAGTGTCATGATATCCATCACGGTCGAAATTTTCATGATAATTTATGTGTTCATTGAATAATAGACAAGTAAAACCGTATTCGACAAATCTGACTCCATCAGTATTATATAAATATGCAAAGGGATCACTCCATCGACGCAGGACTGGTTGTAAATTCTGTAGAATTAAATCATTCTTGATTCGTGGATAAACGTAATTGAGAGCTAATTCAGCCATGAGTAATGATTTAGTTGTATCTCCTGCGTTGACTTGAACAATAGGATCACTTCGATTGACACGATGGCCGATCATATCAACAATAACGGCAGTGTGAATTGGTTGCTTTTTTATGAATAGCTGCTGTAGGAAATGTGTGATACCCAAACTAGCCGCAGGGTATTCTTCACCTGTCAAATGAACTAACCATATGTCATGGCACGCATTTTCTTGGGTTTTTTTCAGTATCGAAGCTGATTGAAGTAAAGCCATCAAGCCACTAACATTGTCATCGGCGCCTGGTGTTGACCGCCGTTTTCCAGTATTGGCGAATGTATCTCCCTCAAATGCAGTGTCGATATGATCGATAAATACTACTGGCTCATGACACTTGTAAGATCCGCTAGCGGGTATGTAAGCAATAAGATTTGCTTGCGTAATATTTCGCCAGTGAAAGATCTGTTTTTCCGTTCGAATATTCAATTTATTGTATCGTTCAATAAGATAATCGATCAAATCCATTAATTGATTATCGGTTTGTATAGAAGATTTACGAGTCAAATAAATTTGCGTTGTATTTTCATATTCGAGTGGTTGTACGGCACTAAATCGATACATATCCGATTTCCATTGGTTTGCAAATGATTTTGTCCATTGAAGATCATTGTACCAATCATCAGAAACCGGCTTTGTTTTGAGTATGTCATTTGATGATGGAGATGGGACAGTATACCAAGAAATATTCGACGGCCACTCGAAACTATTGTTTTGCGTAATGTTGATAAACAATGTGTATGGTTTTCCATTGACATGAAATGGTTGTGGCAGGAGAACACAGATATTATGATGTAGCTCCTGTTCAAATTCATTCATTTTTTCGGGTGGCAACCATCCCGAATAGATTGTCGTTGTTTGAATTTGATTCAGAGAATTTGTGTAATTCGTAGATGTCCACAGACAATCACCGAATACAGGTTTCATGTATAATGATGGCTGTAATAAAATGTCGGCAAATATTTCAAAATAATGATCTGGATTTGATGTTATAAGTAATTGAGGTAAATAGGGTTCGGGATACTCAGATTCAGTTAATGGAGAATCGACTGAAGATGGAAATTGGAGCGACGAAGAATTCAACCAGATCCAGTGTGTATCATTACAAAATATTCTAGCGTAAACCCATGTATAAAAGCCAAATGCACCAAGACTCGGCCACAATTCAATCATGGTAATATTCATCGATTTATGGTCATTCAAAATCGATTGCAACTGACTCTCACCAGAGAATTTGAGTGACTGAGGAAGGTAAATTCTATTGGATGTCATCGAATCACAATCCATATCGGTTATATTGAATTCTAAATTAATAGGTTTGCAGCCTGTATACAAAGGAATATGTTGATCATCGCCTGAGATGAACGGCTGTAAATACTGCACTTGATTAGTTACGTACAAAGATAACGGAACTATACAAAAGATATTATTTTGCTGAAATAAGAGGAAAAATATGATTGTGCTTCGTAGCATGGTTTTGTACTATGGCGATTATGGATTTTGTCGGAATTTGTTTTGTATTGATTCTCTTATCAACGAACGAATGCTCGATTACAACCAGTTGAAATGGATTTTTGATAAACAATTCTTTGATGACAAATATTTGCAATACTTTCGAGTGCATTATACACACGCCTATTCTCCTTATAGATATAGATAACATAACGGACAGCCCATAAGAAATGACAGTCTCAGTATTTTATTAGCATCTTAAGTGTTACCTTATCGCTCACGCTTTATTTTTTTTATCAAAAGATTCGTCGTTTGATTCTGCACAAAATGGTATGTTTCATTGCAAAAAATACTTATCTCTTTAGCTTTCGACATCACCATGATTTAAAACAAGCATTGCACAAAACTTTCAAAATCTTCGTTTTTTTTCAATTTTTGGTGAAAACATTCAGTTCATCAATTAATCCTGTTACTTTTGGTATAATGCGTTCATTACTCAAGAGATGAATTTGTTCATTTCAATCAACGTATCTAAGCCGATTTATTTTATTGCTAGGTAAAGAATATGTCACAACCAAACATAATAAGACTAAATCAGGTGCTCATTGTTTTTGAAACAAATTGAAAAAAATGAAGATTTTAAAAGTTGTGTGCAATGTTGGTTTTAAATCATGATGATGTCGAAAGATAAAGAGATAAGTATTTTTTGCAATGAAACATACCAATTTGTGCAGAATCAAACAGCGAATCTTTTAATATAAAAATAAAGCGTGAGCGATAAGGTAACACTTAAGATAAAAATCTTCTCTGTCGTATAAATTAATATATCGTCCCTATAACTAGAAAAAAAGTTAAGAAAGTGTGAAATAATATTCAGCTAGTTGCAAGAGACGATATATCCAATTATGAGCATTTTCCAGATTTGTAATAAGATAGAAAAAGAAATTTTTCTCAGAAGTATGAAAAGTTTTGGCTCGCCTTATAGATCTAATTAGACCTAGAAAATATCGAAAAGACTTCCGCTCAATGACTCTTTCTTTGAAATTTACGATCATTGAACTAAAATTTCATATTATAGATAAGTATATATATATATCTATAAATTAAATAAGAAATTTTTTTCACAAAAAGTTCTTTTGTTGTCTTAGTTGAAACTTTGTGTATTATTCAAACAGAAATTGATATCAAACAGTTGAATATTAAATGAAATTCATGGATATCAGTCTTCTTCTTTTCTACTTAAATCAAAATACATTACTAAAAATAACAGAAGTATTGCCACTTATGAATCAAATTAATCTAAGTTTAAAATATGTCAATTGACAATAATATTTATTAAATTAAAAAAAAACAAGTTTAATTAACACGACACATTTCATTTGACTGTTCATTAGATATTGGTTGTTGTTGTGGTTTATTTATAAATTCAATTGGAATTTCACGTATGAATTGTTGAGGAAAGTTTTCTTTAACAAAACGTTGCATATGAATTTTATTTTTTTCATAAAATTCAATAAAAACTTTATCTTTTTGTTGTTTAGTCATTTTTATATAAGAATCTGAATTCATTGTTTTCAAGAAAGCTTGTTCATAGAATTCCAAAGTTTTTTCAATTTCAATAGCAGTTGGTCGTCGTTTTGAATCTTCATCTAAGCATCTTGAAATAATTTCATCATAAAAAACTGGACTTTGCTTAGTTATTGTAATACATGGCAAGGATGAAGAAAAACGAAAATGATGCATTTTTTCTGTAAATAATTGATTTAATGTAACACCATATGTATATATATCTAATTTTTCATCACATTTAACATGTCCATCAGATACATCACGAAAAAATTCTGGTGGCATAAATTGTATACAACCTAATTGAGTTTGTTGACCAGTTGGATCAAGAACACGAGCAATACCCATATCACCAATTTTAGCGACATAATTATCAGTAATAAGAATATTATCTGGTCGAATATCACGATGTATCATGCCATGTTGATGAATACGTCTCATACCTGATGCAATTTGTCGAGACATGGCTAGTTTACGTCTTAATGATAATTGATTTGGTTGATTTTCAAGAAGATCTTGTAAACTTCCACGTCCCATTAATTCCATTATTATCATAAATTGAGTTTTTGATCCACGATTACGATTTGCTGGTATATCACGAGTTGCATATGCAAATGTTCGAAGAATATATGGACCTGATAATTCTCGATATGCAGCTAATTCAAGAAGAAAACTTCGATGATTTGGATCTGATGTTGATGATCTATCAGATATTTCAATTACTTTACAAGCAACTTGACGATTTTTTGGCCGCCATATTGCTTTACATACATAACCTATTATAAATATATTTGTATATATAATTCGTCAATTAAATATAATAATTAGACTTACCAAATGATCCTCTACCTAAAACTTCTCCCATTTCAATATCATCTGGATCGATATTTGGCATAACTCTATTCGAAGTTAAAATTAATGGATGATTTTCTTCATGATTTTTTGTACAAATATGTTTATCAATTGCACATGTTTCACATAAATTATAATTTGGACATGTATCACATTTAAAACGTAAACCAATGAAATTTTTTTTCTGACAAACTCCATCACATTTTATATCATCATGTCGTTCATATCGAAGTGTATCTAAATTTCTTAATCTATTTAAATTAACTTCATTGTCAATATTATTAAATTGTATTCCTAAAACTTCATTTGGTAATTTAAAATGAACCATAGCATGACCATTAAAATGTTTTCCTGTTTGACAACGTCTTTCAAAACAACGTCCACATAAATCATAAGTTGGTGATGTACATTCTAAACAATGATATCGATCAACTTGACGAATGGGTTTCATTCTACATGCAGCACATTTAGCATCATGAACATCATAATCATCATCATTAGTATCATCGGATTGAGTTTTATTGACTAATTTTGCAAGAATACTCATCAAAAATAAATCATCGAGACGATTCGAATTGTTTTCTGAAGAAAAAATTCGCAAGAAATATGAAACGATAAAATTTTTTTTTTAAAAGCATATTTTTATTTACTTTCAACTTGATGTTTTGATTCATGAGGCGAAGATTTGTTTAGAATAAATTCACAATGTTGTTTTGTACCTAACATAGATAAAAAAAAATAGTTTTTTTTTTGAAAATTGATTTAATTTTTAATTCGTTGAATTGATTTTAAATTTTAATTATTTAAAAGAGAAAAGTTTGTAAACTAAAACATTGAACCCAAATCAAAAAAAAAGAAATATGAACTGATTCACACGGGAATCTACCAGAAATCGATAAAACGTGGAGATAGTATTTCGAACTGGAAAGTCTCCAAATTTTTCCGTTGATTTTCGCCCAAATTATTTTTCTTTCCTATGACAAATGACCAAAAATCATCGAAAAAATTTGGAGACTTTCCGAAACAAAACACTGTCTCAAAGTTCTATTAATTCTTGGCATTTTCTTGTCAAGCTTGATGATTTTGCGGTATCTTTCCAGCCGATACCAATAAAATTCGCTTGTTTCTGGAGACCCGAAATTTTCAATTTCGATTTATTATCATGAAATTTTAGTATAAAACAATGCGATTTAATATTTTTACATATTTATTATTCGATCGATGAGTTTTAGAATTCGACAAGTTCACTTCTCGTTTGGATCTGAGGAACTGTTGAAACAAATCTTGTGATATGATCTGATTTGGTTGAACAGTTCTTCCACTGACTGGGATTTGGTCGACACCTAATAAGTTTGCAATATCGTCTATTCCTATTTGTTTTTTTTTTCTTGATTTATATATTTTCTAGACTCTGATTTTTTAAACAAACAAGATCAATTTGATGTTCGAATATTGAGAAATAAATTTCGATATTGATCGGAGGATATACTTTTATCATATTGTTGATAAAGCCTCAAGTCATATGTTCTTTTTTTGTGTACTAAGTTAATGATTGTTAACTTAATGAGCAGAAAAGAGCATCGAAATGGAAAAGAACGTAAATATTTAATGCATGTAACGATGAATTGATCAATGAACGTATGTAATTGTTTCTTCATTCTTGTATCAATTCGTATCTTATCTTATGCATGTCTACATTTATGTGTCACCACACATATAAATAAATTCTTATTTATTTACATTCTCATCTATTTTTAATTATCAATATTTAGATTTTTTTTATAAAAAAAATTTAAAAAAAATCTATAAATGATTATTGTTGTTTCTAAGATATTAAAAATTTCGATTGTATAAAAAAAAAAAATATTAGTACAGTCGTCCAGAAATGAAATAAGCAAGTAGGTGATATATTATAACGAGACATTATTCATACGCGTTTTATGACATCGGGAAGGAGAAAGTATTGCTAAGATGCCTGTCATGTCTGTAACGAGATATTCCTACGGATGTCTATAAGGGAAGCTATCTGAATTCTTATCCCTATACTTTAAACTTATTTTAGATCGTATTTCACAAAAAGGAGACTGATTTATATTACCATGAGCAAGAACTGTTCCATGACGTTTTACACCATCAATATAAATCTCATAAGTTACATTATCTTCAAGATCTTGTAATGGTCGTAGACGAATATATTTTTGTTCAATAATTTCGATTTTTCTTGTATCTTCCCATTTAATTGTACAATAACGTTCTTGTGTACGTTGTTCATCTAAATAAAAATAAGAAAAATTAATCAGATTAGTTCGATTTTGTTTTCTTACCAAGTTTATCAACTAGTGCGTTCTTCAAATGTTGGAACATATGAAATTATACGACCAAAAAAGATGAAAGCAGCGTTAAAACTAACTGTGGACAACAACTATACGACTACAAAATAAATGCGAAGAAAGCAAAAGAAAAATGAAGAAAATGAAAAAGGAACCATACAGATATGTGCGAACGAAAGGAAAAAAAATGTTTTTTTTTTCTAGACTGTGCATATTTCGACTCTATTATCTTATGACATCATAAGACAGGACAGGTGTTTGCGTATAAACTTAGTACAAATATGCCAATGCTACCTGATTACTCATTACGATTTATCTGTGTGACCTATCAGTCATATGAGTGAGACAAAAGATGTTTGTACTGTGGTAAAGTAAGGATTGCAGTTTGATTGGTTCGTAATTTGTATGTGAAGCGAGCCATATTTCTTTGATTCATATGTAACGATGCTACCAGAACGGGGTTTTTTTGAACTGAGCTTAGTCGGTCCCTTTTTTTGTCGACGTCGTCGAATATAATGTAAAGTTTTCTTCGTTGAAATAGTTTTGTAGAAAAATTAAAGATATAATTATTGACAGTGACAGCTATATGATTCATCGGCTTCATAGTCACTATTTGTATAGTTAAGCTATCGTATTCACAACTAAATTTAACAGGTACTACTCTTGGACATAGCATCATACTGGTTTTTTTTTT
>CAJNOL010001813.1:36037-53612 GCA_905250125.1 Rotaria sordida
TTAGACTGACTTTATTATCGTTGATTTCTCGAGATATGTATGAAATCTTATTAAAAATAAACATAGTTTAGAATTTCTATTAACAAATAACTACATGCAAGTTTCACAGAAAAAAAACGAAAAAGTTTCTGCAATTTTTAGTTCAAAAAACTTATCACATGATAAAAAAAAATGTTTTGATGGATTGTGAATAAAACAGAAGATTCAACTCATATCTTATCAATATCTTTGATATAAACTGAAGGGCATAGAAAAAAAATAATTTGAATGTCGCAATAATCTACATGAATTACAAAAATCGTAATCTAGCAACTTTCAATCGCCTTGAAAGTACGGATAAACATCATCGGTTGACTCAGCATAGTTGACTACCCCATACTCAATACATTACAGATCGGTCAGTGATCAGTTAGTCGATTTTCAGACTTCCAGTAGAACGCTTATAGCTCTTGAACGGGATAAACTAGAAGGGTTGACCTTAAAAACTTGTGGTCAAAATCTACATCTAAAACTGACCAGCTTGACCATATCCTTTTGTCAGGCTAATTCAGGAGAGTTTTATTTCTCCCATATTTCTCTTTCGAATGGTGAAAATCGCAGACTTCTAACTGTTTTCATTCTCGAGATAATTAAAAAATATCGTGGTGCATTATATTTTGGCGTCGATAGTAATTATTAGTATAAAATATTGTTTATCAAAGTTAAATATTATATATTAAATTAGAGCGTAGAATTATGTTGAAATAGCTTTGTTTTTTTTTTGAATAATTACTAGTTGGAAGTAATTTTAGATTCAAGAAAAAAATAATAAATTATAATTTTCGATGAATTGCACACACGGAGAAATTTTTATTCATAAATTGGCTACGTTCTTAAATAGTAGTGTATGAATCGGTATATTGATACAAAATTCAAACTATGAAAATCATTCTCTACTCAAATTGATCTTCACACAAATGTTATGAAATATATATATATATATATATATCAGTAGAAAAACTTAGATAAAGTATTTTACAAACAAACATTAATCTTAAGTATGTCATTTATTTATTGAAAAAAAATTGAAGCTAAAAGAAAATAAAAGATTAAAAAATCGCTAAATATTAAATTTTCTATTTATTGATGATGTTTCATATAATTAAGTACACATCCATCAGCCGGATAAATTGTTGGTAGATACATAATTTTATCTTTATTAGGCCGATTAGCACGTTCAAAATCCATATCTATTAAAAGAGATATAAATAACATAATATGATTCATAGCAT
The DNA here is from genome assembly GCA_905250125.1 of Rotaria sordida. Lineage (NCBI taxonomy): Eukaryota > Metazoa > Rotifera > Eurotatoria > Philodinida > Philodinidae > Rotaria > Rotaria sordida. The sequence continues at coordinate 37,309 of CAJNOL010001813.1, forward strand.
AACGTTGTCCAAGACATGAATGTGGTCCAGTACCAAATGTTAAAAAATTTCTATCAAATTTTGTTTGTTCCATTCTTTCAGAATTAAATCGTTCGGGATCAAATTTTTCAGGATCAGAAAAACCTACACGATTTGAACTCCAAATACTTGGAATAACAATAGTTCCAGTTGGTGCTGTATAATCTTCTGAAATTTTTATTGGTTTTTTTGCAATATGAAGAACTATTGTAGCTGGTGGACGTAATCGTAAAAGTTCTTTCATTACTTGCCATGTGTATTTCATTTGTATTAATAATTCAGGTGTAATTGGAACTAATGGATCAGAACGAAGAATTTTTTGTTCCTGACGAACTTTCTCAAATATATCAGGATGTTTACAAAGTTCATGAATAGCAAATGTTAATGAACTAGTTGATGCATCTTGTGCAGCAAATATAAAATCTAATGCAATTTTAGCTATTTCTTCATCAGTACTATGTAGAGGTCTAGGTTGATTATTTTTTTGAGCTTCATTTATCGCTTTAAGTGTTGAAACTATCCAAAAATCTATTAAACATGTAGGTTCTTCTCCTTCTATAGACATTCTTTGTTTACTTTTGGTAACAATAGATTGTAAAGATCGACGAATAGATTCAGCAGCACGAACACCTTTATAAAGTTGTGTTCCTGGAAAATAAATAGGTGATGAAAACATTGCACGAGTTAAATTTATATAATCTTTTTTGAATTGTTCACGAATTTCATCTGTTATATAAGAACCAACAAAGACTGATAAACTTGTATTTATATTTAAATCATAAATTAATGGTCGCATTTCTATACCATTTTTCGAATTTTTACTTATTTCACACCATTTAATCATATGTTCTCGGATAGTTTTTTCTTGTAAATGTAAATAAATTGAAAGAGCTTTTGTTGTGAATAAAGGTAATAATGTTGTACGTAGTGTTTTATGAATTGAACCATTCATAAATGCAATATTATCATTTCCTAATAAACGAGTTGCATTTGGATGTAATATTAATGGCATTTCAGATGAGCATTGTTCAAAAATTTTTCGACTATTTTCACTATCAGCTATCAAAACAAAAAAACGGCCAATAATTGTATTCCAACTTAATTTACCATATTCCATTTGACCATGCCAAAAATCATAGGGTGCTAGAATCATATGAATAATACCACCAATGAATGGAACAGTTAATTTTGGTCCAGGAAGGGTACCACGTTTAGACATATAAACAAATTGTTCATGTATATAGGCAACTATAAGACTACAGACGATTATTGATAACCACATACTTAATGTCCAAGAATTAATGACATCCAAAGTAGTTAATAGAAAGGATGTCATTATTGGATAGTATTTAACTAATACAATAGTCAAAAAAAATATAAATATATATTCGATCACCAACGAAAGAACAATCCACGAAATGAAAATGAGCTTTCGTCTATCGAATACACTTGACTGACAACATTTCGCTCTTTTTCTCTGATATTCATTGTTTTATAGCTTCAAGTGAGTCATTCGAGACAGCAAACAATTGATATCAGATGTGCTATGAGAAAGATCAGAAAAAAAGCCCTAGATTTTTTATTTCAACAGCTTATTATGCATACTCCTGAAAAAAATCTGAAATATCTAGGTGCATGAACAAAACCAAATGAGGTAAAATATAGAACGCAAAAAAAAATCCAGGCAACTATTTTTTTTTTGTCCGCAAATATATATATATTTTTCTTACTTATGGATGACTAGCCAGGCACAACATGCAATCATAATAGAGGGCACTTGATCAACAGAATAAGAAAGAAAAAAAACGCCAGGGTCTTCATTTGAACAGCTTCTTTCTCTATACCTTCGAAGGAATATGGTTTATTTGTTTCAACAAGCGAAACGAAGAGAGGCAAAACACAGAACGAAAAAAGAATCACTTGTACGTCTGGTTGATAGAAAATTGGGTGAGAAATTATCAAGGATAAATAGAGAAAATAAGTGTTATTATTTATAGTCGTTTCACTGATAAATAAAAAAACAAAATTTAATTTTCTGTCTACAAAAGGAATTAAATGATACTAAAAATATCAACTTCAAATGTTATTCAGCCATGATGCGATTCTATGGCAGCGGTAGATTTTTCAAACAACCAATGCAGTGCGGCAGCGACGTAGATGATGTTTTCATAATAACATAACAGCAGCGCGACAACAGTAGCTTGTTTTTTTTTTTGCCGTGGCAGCATTGCATAATTACATATATTTGTGCAGGATTTTAGTGCTCAACGATGTAAAAATCTAAGATTAAATAATTCCGATGGATTATTAAGCACACTGTTTGTTCTTTACAATGATGCCAGTGACTACAGCTTCAAACTGATTTGTTTCACTTTTCTTTTAATGAAATTTCAAGTCATCTTTCTGGTAGCTAAATCCATATCCAACAATCCATTGATAAGATTTTGTACAATTTCATACATATGCCAATCTCAAAAACAGTATTTCTAATAGAACCATACTGTATGATTCTTATATAATTTTTTAGAATATCTTAAAATAATTGCAACATTGGGCATTTTGCAAATATCTCATCACAGATCAATTATAAACTGTTGAATCTTTTAGAGAGAGATACGTCGTTCAACGTATATCGAATCTATGAATTGAATAATATGTTTAAGAAAATATTCTTAAAACTATTAAAAATATTAGCGACATTTCTGTTAATGAAATCATCAATAATATTCTCTTAATTTGTATATCAGCAATAACTTGTACGTCAACTAGCCAAATATCAAATACTGGAATTTCTCAGTAGTCAAAATGGTCTTAAAATTAAACGAAATTAAGATAGTTGATGTATTCAAAATTAAATTTGTCATCTACAAATAGTAAGAAAAATGTATACTAAGTGGTTATACAATGGCTTAAACATTATCGATTATATTACTTGAAAATAATTTCGTTTTTATAAAAAATCTTTCATCTTTATAGGTGTAACTTATTCCTCAATATCTATAGCATTATGAAACCTTACATCAATAGAAGAAGTAGGATGGCTTCGAACACATCGATCATATGAAAGTATCAATTCACAATTTGATCGAATGGTGTGTGTGATACTTATACTATATTCGATAGTTATATTTGCTCGCAGAGACTATCAATGCAGCTATATCGAAGGTTATTTTACTTAATATTTTCATTAGTAATAAAAATATAGGAGAGTTCGAACCTATGATCTTTCTTTATCGATATGAGATATTATCAATTCGTGAGTTGACTGGTAAGCAGTTTCATCTTCGGTGCTCCAACGTATAACTCGATCATCTTTCTACTTAAATGAGATGATGTCGATTAGGAAGCACTTCTTTAGAGCATATTCCAATACAATCAAATGTTCAGATAGTTACATAAACCAATTGACTTGTATACTTCATGTCAATAATTTTTGATTATTCAGATGAACTGGTCATGCATTTCAGTTCTTGTCAAAAGAATTGGATGATCGAAACCAGTTAAATTACCTGATTTGAAACTGTCACACGTCTAAGACGAATTTCGACCAATTAGTCAAAAACTTTTATCAGATCGAATCGCGATCATCATCATCATCATCATTAATTCCATTTCTGTCGTTAATATTAGTAATCTAATCTGTAAAAATATTGATTATAGTTATTAATTTTTATTTTTATTTTTCAATCATTTCATAACATGAAAAAAAAAACTTTATTTAAAAAATTTTTTCTGGTAAATCAAAACCATTAAGAAATATATCCCATTTATATTTTGGTATATGTTGAAAAACCCTATTTAAACGATTTGAAAGATTTTTGCTTGATACACGTATAAAAATTTTTAAAATTCTTTCTGGATATTGTTGATAAATATTTGCATAAATTTCTGGATCTTTTTGAAATATATCTCCAAATAAAATAAATTTTCTTGAACGTGTTTCTTGAAAAAACATATGTAAAATTTTTGTTTTTTGTTTTATAAATGAATTTGATGAAAAAAATTCAAAAAAATTTATATTACACCATGTAAAATGTCGCATATGATAAGAACCTAATGGGAATTGTTCACGTTGAATAAATTCATGTAAAAATGGATATAATTGATCAGGTGATGCAGTTAAATAATGAAATGTTGCATTATAATATAATTCATAATGACGATAACGTTCAGACATACCTGGAATTGATTTATATTGACCAGAAAATGTATTTCGAAGTATAGAACGAACACTTGTTACGCCAGTTAGTTTAATTGTATCATCCTTAAGAAGATAAAACAAATATTATAATTTGTAAATTAAAATACAATTAATGATTATTTGAAGATAAGATTATATAGTATAATTTCTGTTCGATTAAAATGATATTCTGATTTACTTTGAATGAAAGTATTAGAGAATAAATGTTAAGAAAAATAAAGTTCATAATGAAATGACCTTTGTTTGCGTCAAAACTACTGAGAGTTAAGTGTACAAATTCAAACTTTATCGATTATATGTGAATGCATAGTTTAATGATACTGAAAATCAGTCAGATCGTCTTTAACTAATCCTAGGAATATAATGCGATAATTATTCATGTTGCCTTATTATCCAGATTGTTCCAAATGACACGATCATTTAAATAAATGGTTATAATACACAACTAATCAAGCTGAATAAAAATATTTTTTTCTATTTGAAATAGGAAACTACGTAGTAAGTTTTTATTCGTAAAAACTCTTCGACTATAATTCAAAAGTTAGACTTTTTTCGATGGTACTAACAATATGTACCGATTTTTTAATTGAATTTCCATTGTTACTATGGACTTCAGATCATGTAGATCTTTGATTATTATATTTTAATCCTCTGTTTGACATATTTTGAAACCACCAAATCATTAATGCACTTATGATTCTTCAAAAACTTGAACAACTATGGAAATGAATGTGTTAGATCATATAATAACTCATTTTGAATTTTGTAATTGACTGTCTTGTTTTTTTTTCTTCGTAAGAATATGTCAAAATAATTATTTATAAAGTTACATTAAAAAAATAGTTAACTCTTTTCGGCTCATAGCTAAATCAATGGACGAAATTTCTTGAAGACTTTATATTTTATACGGGCATTATGCATTGCTGATATTTTCATCAAAAATTTTTAAAAAATCTTTAAAGTCATTTTTGGTTCATACCCATACTCCCCCATAGAGACGGTGAAGAAGTATTTTGGTCATCTCTGTAGGGGAGTATGGGTATGGGTCAAAATTTGATTGACAGCTGTCGTCAAATCAATCTTTGCAATATCATTAGAAGCCACTTCTAACTTGATTTCAATACGAAAAATCGAAGTTTTTCATGGACCGCAGAAGGGCATTATTCGTCCTTCTTCTTTTTAGAATAGAAGTGGTGTTCCAAAGATTCATCAGGCTTACTACCAGAGTGACCTCATTAGAGTGATAACTCTTGTATCGATGTACATACCGAAATCTCTTTTATGTTACAGAGAAAATCGCACTTCGATATCATCTCGTATTTGCGAGTTATTCAAAGATTAAGAAGCTTGAAAAAAACCGTACTATATTTAGTACGGTGGGCCTGAAAGGATTAAATGACCTAAAGTTCATAATAATGATAGGAATTCGAGTAGATATAAGAAAAAAACAGTGCGTATTGTTGGTGGTATTGAAAAGTTTGTAGAACTTAACGAATTGACTCTCATGATATGTTCCGTTTTTCCCTCGTAGAACTTCAAATGAGAAAAACTGATTGATTTTACTAGTAAATTTTTCCACTCTAGATAAGTTTCGCAACCATCGTTCGAAATTTAGAACTTTGAGAACTACTTAAAATATAAATGGCCATGTTAAAACATAGACAATGTCGCATGTGGTAGTCTATTCTTATAGTATTTTAAGCGCAAGGTTAACTCTCAACTTCTAGATAAATAAGAGAGTTTTCTCTCAGAACTACTAAAATACTTTCAAGTGTAATAATTTTAATTAGTTTGTATATTATAACGATACGTAATTAATATACAATCTATGAATTCAAACTATGCTTCAATACTCTTTTTAAATTATGTTTTATAAAACCAATTCCATCATATCTATCTATGATTTTTAGATTTGAAAATATGTATTCATATAAAACTTACAATATCGCTGATAATTGATATTCCATTATCATCACATAAAAAAATTTCTCCTTTCCTTTGAATAGTTTTATCAATTGTTGATAGAAAATATTCAACTTTGCCATATGTTCCACCGGAAACACGAAAATTTTGAACATTATTATTTGATAATTGAAATTGTTTTTTAACTAAACCATCTCCATCAGTTTTAATACACATTTCATATGTTAAACCATCCATACATAAAGTTTTATATTTTAGTCCACTTCCTGTAAAATGAGAAACACGTTTTCTATCTATATTACTAACGACTGTAGATAGTGCTGTTCTTGCTAATTTTGCACGAAATCGATTTTCTTCAAAAAACCAACCTAAAATAAACATTTGTTGTTTTTTGCAAGCCATATTTTGTTTAAAATAAAACTAACCTTGAGCATAAAGAATCCAATCATCCGAAGGATGAGCATTAGTCGTTGGTTCAATATCATTTGAATGATAACGAAAAGCAACTGATGGAACAAGTATTAATTGTTTGTTACCAGAGAATAAAAAGCTTAATGTTAAAATACATTGTTCAAATAAAATAATATAGCTAATAATGTTGAAACCTTTCAACATGGTTAACAGATATACGACAGTGATATCTACTTATATCCAAATATATTATTTTTCTATTCGTTATCAATAATTTACATTATGTCTATGGTGTTGATGTCGACTAGAGTGGGTGTTTTTTTTCTTTTCCGTCTTATATTTTGCTTTCTCAGATTATTACGTATCCATTGAGTTCTTTTTATATATATCACGGGTATCTCATGGAAAATGGGCCTCTTCGTCTTTTGCTGACATCTTGATCAATTCTTATTCGTTAGGACTTAATTTTTTGTTTTTGTAAAAAAATTCACCTTGTTATTCTCTACAAGAATCTATATTTCGTATTTCATTCAAACGCCTTGTCTTTTTTATAACATGAAAAGTAAAGATCTTTGAAAAGTAGTTTTTTTTTGTAAGTACGAAAATGATGATGGTCCAACTAAGATCTTTCATAATTTAAATAGGTGCTTGGAATTAAATACTATTAAAAAAAAGTGGTGCAAGATGATCCGTGACACCGATTGTGTCCAGGTATTAACACCTTGCACAAATCAGTAAAAGGATCCAAAAAGTCAAGGACAAACTCGATCAAAAGAAGATGGTATCTGTGCGAAACATAGGTGAAATCAGCAGCCGATTCGAGTATTTCCACCGACAATCTACTCAGAAACCTGTTCCTAGCGTTCCAATGCTTGTTCCAAGTACAACTCTATGAGCTCTATCCAATGATATGCTCAGATTTTCGATAGGCCATAGTATGATTTTCAGATTCTCACTAGCGTCATTTATCAGCCCAAAAGAACATACTATGGTCTATCAAAAATCTGAGCATGTCATTGGATAGAGTTCATCGAGTTGTACTTGGAACAAGTATTGGAACGCTTGGAACAGGTTTCTGGGCGAATCGGCTGCTAACTTCACCAACGCCGTTCAAAGTTTGACTAAAGAATACGCCATATCCAAATCAAGTGCTCATTGAATACTGAAGGAGGCTCTGGAATTCTATGCCTACAAAAAGATAATCGAACCAAAACTCATCGGCAAACATAAAGCTAGACGAAAAAAATTCGTAAACTGGATCTTCCATAATTTTCAAAAAGAAGATACAATGAGAAGTTTACTTTCAAATGAAAAATTGTTCGATATCGACGACATATACAATTCCCATAAACAGCACATTTGAGCGACTAGTCGTACTAAAGCAAATGAAAGAGGTGACATTAAAATGAAACAAAAGTTACCAAGGCACAGTAGACCATATTGAATATATCCAAAATGTTCTTTCACTAGCACTAAAATATGATAAAAAGATCTTTGAAGAACATTGGACATTTCAATAAGACGGTGTGAAATCTCACGTCCATCATCTAACACAAAAATGTTGCATAGACAACTTTTCATCATTCATAGATAAAGATCATTGGATTATTCTATTTGGGATGAATTTATACAATTTATCAATTGGAATAATATGACATCGAAAGACACTTATTGAAGAATTGAAATGTGCAGTCAAAAAAATTCGACAAGATGTTGTTTTGCAAACTTATTCATCTTGAACTGTTCGTTTAAAGCATGTATTAAAAAATAATGGATGTTATTTACATAAATAAAAAAGACACCGTTTTGTAGAGCATCTCAAGACGGATATTTTCAAAAAAAAACTAAGTCTGAACATACGAATATTAAGGGAGGTATCATTGAAATACTGAGAGGCTCATTTTCCCTGAGACACCCGTTATATCTATCATAGAAAACAAAGATTAGTCTTTAATACAAAGTAAAGAAAAAAAAATGATATAAGTTTATTTGCTTCTGATAAGTGTCGTAAAACAAAAAGAAAAGATTCGACATATAAAAATTTCAAATGAGAGACGATAGAGGTTGTTTCTATATTTCATTTCAATTTCAAACTACTATATTATTTTTTCATTTTCTGATTGTACTGATTTCTTGGCAATATTATTTAACAGCAAAAGAACATTCAAAAATTTTTATAGAAACAACTTGTCAAATAAATCAAACATTAACTACAAATATACATTGTTCAATTAGACAAAATAATACAAAAGTAAAGAAATTATGTACAACAACATATTATGGAATTAATTATGGAAATAATCTATTTACATTTTTTGATCAATTACCGAGTTGGTTTTCTCCAATTGATTTAAAAAATCTTAATAAAAATTCAATGATTTTTTTGAGAAAACCTCTTTTTAAACCAATCAATATAACATGTTATTATAATCGTTTAAATCATATGGAACTTCGATGGACACAACCTGATCCAAAAACATTTATTCAAATAATTCTTTTTAGTTTTTTTTCTCTTTGTCTCATTTTGATTCATTGCTTTGACGAATGTTATCGCCATAGACGATCAAATAGATAATAACTTACATTGATTACGTAATAATAAAACATTTGATACGAAAAGCATAACTCGATTTTTTTTTTCATTAGAGACGCGATGGATGTTTTCTATTTTAATTCTATTCATAATTTGTTCAATTTGATGAGAATTTATCAACTTTTTAATAATATCTTTTAAATAGCACTAATGATGTTGAACAAATTATTCCAACTATCGATACAATAGTCATGAACAAGAATACTTTGTAGTTCATCGTTCGAGATGTTCTTCGCAGTTTTGAATAGCAAAATTAGATTTGACTTGCTTTTCATTAGAGCCTCTGACATTTTAGTTTTTTTTTTGTATGGCATAAAGAGCCTTGTTTCTACGGAAGAAAGTCAGTTCAATTGTTCATGAACTATTGATTTCTAACTATGAAATAATACCACAGATAAAAGTCAAAATATCACGAAAAACCCACATCAGTCAACGCATATATTTTTGACCTATATTCGTACTAGATTTGCAAAGAAACATTCTTTAATTTGAAGTTCATCTACCGATAAATAATTTTACTTGTTTACTTGACTGGAATCTACTTGAACGAATTTCGAGCCAGACCATAACAAAAACACAGCGTTTTCTATTTTTCAATATGTTCAAAACTCACGCACAATATTTCATATCTATAGTGAGAATAATTATTTCATATTATCCCATTATGCTATGCAATTCACGAGATACATACAAAAATATCTCATAGATTTAGCCCTTATTCTTAACGTCTAGTGAAAGTTTAGACAAAATTCTAATGTAAAATTTCTTTTTCACTGAACGCTTATTACATGCTCATGATGACTTCACTAAGATGATAAAGTTCACGTTATACTATAATACTGGAGGTTTCATTCAAAATGAATTCAATCATTCTAGTCATTCAGACATATTGATCTGAATATTACGTTATGTTTTATTAGTAGAGATATCAGTTGCCAATGTTACCGAATCATTTTTCATAACTGTAATAATAAAGTTGTGACTAAATGTGATGCATGAATGATAATAGGTATCCAGTTGAATTGACATGCATTAAAAATAACACCTATAGGACCATATTCAGAAACTATCTACATGACTGACTATCGAACGAATTAAGACGCTGCAATAAAATATTGAAAAAGAAATATGATCTCTTCAATATCAGATAAACTGTAGGAGTTATATTGTATCATATAACAACGAAACCCACGGATATCAACTACAAACGATTGGAATGACGTACATATGAGGTACACCTGTGGAATACATAATTATTTTAAAAATCAATGATATACAATTACAAATATAACTGAAAAACTATATTCGATAGTCAGACAAGTTCTCTTGTCATTTTTCTTTGTACAAGAAATGGTGTATAGCTTTCATTTATTTATGAAAGGATCAGTTCACAATAATGCTATCCTGTTCACAAATCAAGACAAAAATGTCCTATTAAAGCGAATGCTAATTGTTTAAATCGGCTGGCGCAATTCTTTTTATATGACTACAGTTTTGTTTGCTTCTCACATATTTGATCATTTCTGATTGACACTGTGCAAATGTTTTGAAATCGTCACATTGAATTTTACTGTTTAATGAAATTTTCAATGTAGCAGCAACTGTATCATTTATCGTAGAATTTCGGCTTGGTGTCCATACTTGTTTCATATGATTGAATGTGCTTTCTGCAAATACATTTGAATAGGAACTTGAATAAAAATTTGTGCTTCGATTGATCACCATCATACAATCTGTATGCAGTCTGAGAATTCTTCCTCTTCAATTTTAGGGTTGTCAACGTCCTTAAAAAATGAATAACGTATACTTGGCTATACTAAAGTAAATAGAGTGCTATAAAGACGTGGGTTACGTCTACAAAACGCGGTGTAGGTTGGGCGCGGAGGATGGTGGCCACTATCTGAAAGTTTTTTGGCAAGCGGCGCGAACATCCGTGCCTTCCTTACTGAATAAGTTTTGAAGCGACGTTACGACCAGAGATCGCACCTAATGGTAGATGGAGATTGTTTTTCGTATATTTGTGGCACTTTAATATTCTGAAAAATTCGTGTTTCATATCCGAACACTCGACCATAAACAATAATATAAAACTGAAAATATTACGAGAAAACATTTAATTATGCAAGATATAACCACATATACGTATATACTTATAGAGCATTTGTTTCAATCCTCGGCTATTTTGTAATTAAATTTGCATAACTTTATATTTAAGACGAATTCAAGTATCATGCTTGGCACAGTATAATTCATGTAGTTTTGAGTGGGGTTGATTTGTTAACACGATAATTTTTAATCAACATTCATTACGATTTAATTTAGAAATTCAACAAATGAGTATCCAAATAAGATAATAAAACAAATGATATCTAATAAAGAACGAGTCTGTGGATGGTTGAATCCTAAAAACTTCCGCGATGTGACACCAAAAATAGAACAGTCATGCTGTTAAAGGGCAGACTTCCCGCCCGTGCGGTGTACATCTCTGTTGTGCTATGGTACGACACAGTACACGACAGGTTTAACTGCAATACAAGATGAAATATAAAACATTGAGTTACTAATGTGCAAAGTTTACAGCATATTTTTGGTGGGCATGTGTCAAATTCTTCGTTCATATTGAAAATTAACAAGAAAAACCAGTCTACATTGAAAATATGAATAAATAAATTCGGTATATTATACTTTCGTCCGAAAGTAAAAATGTCGAAAACAACAATGAGAACGACGTTGAGGAGAGATTTCTTCTTTCACACACTATCATTTTCAAACAGTTCTATTTATCTAAAATCGATGAATAAGAAAACTATGCTCTTTTTCTTCTAAGATTCTAAAGTTCTGTATGATCTATTGTCAAATTCTATAATGAATAATCTTAGATAACAACAAAAAAATATTTGAAATTAATAAATAGATTAAATTACATTCGTGACAAAATTGAATATTTAGTTTTGGATTCTTTTATTTCTGTTTACCGTATGGATTAGTTTATCATACATCTGAGAAATTGCATACTAGATATTCTTTTTTTTTTGTATTTGGAAATATGATCTAGTTAGTTTTACGTAGATTTATAAAAAAAAACATTCTCTTGGTCTGACATTATAAAATAGCGATTTGATTATATACACTGCCTGTATTATTGTGATAAACGAAAAATAAAATGTTACATACATTTTTCTTCGTTATATTTCTTGTGTCATCATCCAATACTTTACCTTTAAGTGATTTCTTTCCATTTGGATCTGAAAAAGATGATTCAATAATTTCTCCAGACAACATAAATATCGGTCCTTTGGATCTACCATATGTATTTCCTTGTTTTGACAATAATTATAATCAAATTTGGATAAATAGCAATGGTTTATTCTCTTTTCGTCCACCAATCAATTATTATTCACCAAGACCACTTACTTCGTTGAATGATAGTTGTCTTGTGGCTGGATTTTGGCATGCATATATTTGGAATCAAGACAACGATACTGAAAATGGAGTTTACTATCAAATTCATAGTAACATATCGATATCAAATTTTACAGTGACAGCATTTAATAAAGCAAGTGATTATGTTCGAAAATTCTTTCCTCAACAACGTCCATTCAAACCAAAAATGGTTATTACAAGCACTTGGTATTACATTGGTATTAACCATAATGCTACTAATACATTGAATAATACCTTTCAAATAATATTATGTACAGATGAAGATCGTAGTTTTGTCTTTTTTCTTTATCATGATCTTCAATGGTCTAATCCTTACAATATGCCGTATAATTATGCTGAAGCAGGAATCCACAATGGCAATCAAAATAAATCTCAAATACTTCCATATTCAGGCAAAGAACACATCGTGAAATTAGTTAATGAGAGTAATGTTAATGTACCTGGATTATTTGTTTTTCGTATCGATGCCGACGAGGTCAATGCAGGTGGTTGTAATACAAATGTAACAATAATTTCTTTCCGCCCTCGTATTAGTTCACAACTTGGCTCTACAGCTCTCAATATTTATGGTCCATGTTTTACAAATCAAACAAAAGTCAAATGTCAATTTAGTTCTTCATTACAACCTATCGATGGTTTTATTATTGATGAATTTCGAGCTAGTTGTCTTACACCATTTACATCTGTGCATGGATCAGTACCAGTGAATATATCGATTGATAATGGAACGACATTCGTTTCAGCCGGTACTTTTACATATGCTCCAGTACAATTCAATTCTGATGAAGTAATTATTCAAACAGAAGGCAACGATTACAACTTACTTAGTGCCGGACAGTATGTTAGATTAACATGGTATTTTTCTGAAGTAATGAGAAATACATTTCCTAATGGTACAAAAATCGATATCGAATTATGGAAAGTAAGTCTCAACGTTCGCTCACAATTACAAAAGGATAATACACCTATAATACTTGTACGAAATGGGATTCTTACTAATTCGGTTCGTGTTCAATTACCTTCAAGTATTTCTAATATTTCGACATGCTATATTCGAGTAATTGCACACTTTAATGCTCAAATATACGTTGGATTAAATACAGGTTTATTGATCGTTAGAAGTCCTTCATCATTGGCTCTCGAGTTATGTCAGAATTGGGCCGCACGACAACCTGACCCATCAACATGGAATGGTGATGTTCTTCTTCAATGTCCAATGACACGTTGGCAAGCAATAGCAGCTGGTCGTTGTTGTTATGAACTCGATCGACAATGCTATAATGGTAATTCAAATTCGAATAATTGTTGGCTTCATAAAGCTCGTCCTGAACATGATGAACCATCAGCTATCGAATGTTATATTTCCAAATATTCAAATAACCACCATGCTGGAGCAGAATGTTGTTATGATAATAATCACATGTTAATTACACGTGGTACAGGTGCAGGTACTGATGATCGTTATCATCAAATAATATCACCTGTTCAACATTTTTTTCATGATACTTTACCTTACTTACAATGTTGTATGATGAATACAAGTAATGAAGCATGTAATCGATATATGTATTATCGACCATCACGAAGAGGTAGTAATACAATGGGTGACAGTGGTCGAATGTGGGGAGATCCACATTTCGGAACACTCGATGGAACGCCGTATACTTTCAATGGTTATGGAGAATACATTTATCTAGCCATTAGTAATAGTACTTCGCGATCAGCTGCTTTCAATGTTAGTAGTCAATCTTATATATTTATGTCACAAATTCGAACTGTTCCAATATCATCAAGTAATGCTACCGTTACAAAAGGCTTTGCTGCTCGATCTAATAATATCGAAAGTGAAACAGTAAAAGTGACTATTTCACGTCGTGAACGTCTTGTTTTACATCGTGGAAATGAACAGCTAGAATTCGATGATAATATGAATACAATTTTCTTTCCTGAAATTACTATTAGTCGACTTGATGGTAATAATAATAGACATTTTTTTCTTTCATGGACTATTGGTGTAACTATTGAAATAAATGTGATCGAAATGATATCACCATCAAAACAATTAGTACTTAATATAGGTGCTTCAATAGCTGGAATTTTTCGTGAAAAAACATACGGACTATTAGGTACTTATGATGGAAGAACAGATAATGATTTACGAAGTAGAAATGGAAGTATTATAAGAAGTAATGCTTCAATTGAACAAATTCATAAAGATTTTGGTGTTACTTGGGCTATTGATCCATTCTCTTCATTATTATATTATGAATCAGATCAAACTTCTGAGTTCTTCTACGAAAGAAATCGTGAATTTATTCCATCATTTATTGATCCGACAACAACAACAAATAATTTGACAATTCGTACTAATTGCAATATAAATGCGACTTCTTCAGCTTCATCATTGAATCTAGCTCAACGAACATGTTACTATGATTTATATATGACTAATGATATTAATTTTGCTAAAGAATCACTGAGAGCTGGTAATGAACTTTTAGAAATTCGAAAAAATCAAAGAAATCCACCTTTATTCAAGTCATCGCTTCCTCTTAGTATGAATTTGACACATGGTCAGCAAATGAATTTAAGTATATCTGCAACAAGTGAATACCCATCTCATATTGTCGAATTGTTTGAATTGCATCTACCTACAAATGCTACATTTGATCGGAATACAAGTATATTTCTATGGATAGCTATTAAAGGTGAACATTACTTGAGTATTGAAGCACGTGATAAAACGTATAATTTAACATCAAAGCATGATATCACTTTTTATGTAAAAGCAAATGACCCAATCGTTGTTACACCTTCTAGTGGCAGTAATAGTCTAGTTAAGAAAACTACTTTTATCATTATAATTCTTGGACTAACTCTTCTTTTTGGTCGATAAAAAGTACATTTATATTAATCATATTTCAAAGTAATAAATGAACAAATGAATTTATTTTATTAAAAACAAAGATAATTATTCTATTTTAATAACCTTCTGCTTGTTTCAATTTTCTTCTTGATATGCAACTAATTGCTTGATATTTTTCTTGCTTTTATTTTTATCATATTTTATCTTTAAAACAATGATTTGCGTTCAATGCAATACATCAAAGATAATTAGGCTAAGGCATTTTGCCATTCGACAGACAGATTCTCTAAGATATCAACCAAAAAATTTCAACTAAATGGAAAGCGTCTCCCTTTGAACAAAGCATAATTTCAGTCATTTTTTGGATCCAGCAAAATAGTATATCTTACTTTTTTATTTCCAGTTTTTATATTCTCTTTCTTTGTATGGTACTAATTAATCTAAATGCATTGCATATTTTCTTCATAAGTACTTATATTTACAGAAGAGGTCTCAATTAGTTATATTATTTGGAGAGTGAACTATGTGACTGAAGAAGAAATTTTCGAATAATTGTATTAATTAAGTCATATATATCGTTCGAACTTTCTAGTTAAGATATTTAAAACGCTATCGAATATTCGGTTTATAAGATTAAAAGTCTGGATCATTGCGTATCTGGAACTTTGTGAACGATATACATATAACTACAGTCAAGATTATGATTCTCATCGACAATTTATGAAAATCAAATTCATGAATTCTATTGACATTGGATTTGTTTCTATAAGTTATAATACATTGTTAATATTATATGTTCTCCTTTCATTTGAAAATTTGTAGTTATATTAGAATATAATTTGATAATT
>CAJNOL010001814.1:4525-23853 GCA_905250125.1 Rotaria sordida
GGATCAAACCATTCATTTAAATCTTTTCATGATTTATATGTAAAGATATTAAATCAATTATTGATATAATTACTTCAACATGTCACTTAAAGTTTACATCACATCGAATTCAATTTCGTTTATTTATTTAGTATTAATTCACATAGCTATGATCATTGGATTGCAATGTTATTAAACTTTAGGTTTTTCTTAAAAATCTGTACTAATAACGTTATTAAATAAAAAGAATATATTCTTATGTAATATTTCTCACCCATACTGTGCATGTGTGTGTGTGTGTATTCACACCTTGTCGATCATTTTAATGTTGTTCACTTTTATATTGTAATAAAAGTTACTCAATTATCGTCTCTTATAATAGAGTGTTAATGCAGAGATATATTTAATAAAGAGAGAGAGAGAAAAGATAGATACATTCGATTAGTTTTTATTCGTTCGGGGTCGAACATAAGATGTGAGATAGTGATCGTTCCTTTTTTTTACCAACCCAATTATACTCAAAACAAAAGACAAAAAAAAAAATTATTATTATTATTATTATTGAGTAAGACATTAAAACAAAAATCGAATACCATATTTATTTAAGCATATGTTTCTGTAACGGTTGAGCGGCTTGTTTTTAAATATGGTTTATGAATGTTTTCGTTTCTATATGTATGACATTGTTGTCGTTTAATTAAACATGGTTCTTCAGGTGCTAAAAGACTATCAACATCGAAACAACGTTTTCGTTGATTTTCTTTTATTGGATTTTGATTTATATGAATTGATTGTTCTGAAGATAAATATTGTTGTTGTTCACAGTTAGATATGACAATAGGTTGTATATCATCAAAATAATTTTGTAGAAAATTAGATGGAACAATTCGATTTTTTGTTTGTGATAAATCAGTTATTGGAATCTTTGATATAGAACTAAAACAAAAATGAAATATTTTTTTTTTTTTTTTGTAAAGTTATATTCAAAAATTATATGAATATAGAAATTCATTCATTGTTGCAATTGTCAACGATTATGATTAGTGATTATCAGGTGATAATCACTAATGGATTTCTTTGATAGATAAGAAACGAAAGAGGGAGAAAATGGGAACATTTAACAATGAGATTAATAATCTATTGTGACATACAATAAAAAAGTCTTTTGCGATAAAAGATATGTTTATTTATATCTGTAGTTTAAAATACTCAACAATCTGTTTGTAATTTATAATTGCAAATATGTTCAGTAGTACAAGGAAAAGCATTATTCATTTTAAGATACATTTCGTATTCAGTTCAACTATTTGAGAATTGCCGGAAGCACTTAGAATGAAGAATCGTACATCTCAATGAAAGGTGTCGAAGATATACGATTGAGTCTTCTCGGTAGAGCCTATCGGATCCAAGAAAATTTGGACCCGGACTCGATGAGCTCTAGTTCTCAGGACTTTCTTAAATATCAAGAAATTTCACATTTTTTGCTTCCTGATTTCCATTGCAACACCGCTGATCTTTTTTCAATGACTTGCGACATTTATAGACTTATATAAATATTTTATATCGATACAATAAGTTTTTACCATGAGAGATCCTGCTCTCCGAACTATACTGAAGTAGAGTTCTACAAGTAGGGAGCTGCGGATCTAAAATTTTATTTTTTTTATCGAGTCCGGGGTTACCCTTTCATTTTTTGTCGGACCAGATTACATGTTTTTATGAATCCGCTGTTTCCTAGATGAGAAATATAGTAACAACATATAACTGTACGTTAAGTTTTTCTTCAGAGAGTGACGAATAAATCGCTAAAACCTTGATTCTCTACTTGCTCATGTACACGAAGGGTGATACGTATAGATGGAAAAAAAACCCGAGTTGGGATTCAACCAGGTTCACACTCAAATTTTCAATATTTTTTCGGATCCGAATCGAATCCAGGACCAAATTTTAAATTTTTTTCGGGTTCGGATCCACAAAAACGCGGATTCGTAGTTCCCTGTCTGCAAGACAGATCGTAGAAAATTTTGAAAACAGAAGAAGATGGGACAGACGGCATTTTGAACTCAAAAAAAAAAAGTTTTGCCCCGCAAGACTCTATTTTGGAAACAGATCAGATATGAAGTAATTTTCATTATATGGTTTTTGAACAATTCATTTATGAGAAAAAAAAAAATTTTTTTTTATTAAACTTACTTTTGAAAATGATGTTCTGTTTCATTAATCGGTAAAATTTCATCGTCATCATCATCATCATCTTCTTCAGGTATAGATAAACCCAAACTTTTTCTAACACGTCGTTGTGCTCGACGTCGTCGAAAATCTCCACTTAAAAAATCAGCTAAATTCGCTGGATGAATACTCCAATAATGACCTTTACCATTAGCTGAACGACCAGCTTTAATAAAACAATCATTTAATGAAAGATTATGTCGAATTGAATTACGCCAACCGGGACCTCGTGCACGAAAATATGGATAATGATCTAATATCCATTGATAAATATCAGCAAGAACAAGTCGTCGTTCTGGTGAATTTAATATAGCCATAGCAATAAGTCCAATATATGAATAAGATGGTTTAGGTTCTTCACATAATCGAGGATCATTTTGTTGATAAAATGAATATGGAGTAGATATTAATGATCCATTAAAACGAAGACGTATGGCATAATCATAAAGTTGTTGATGAGCTGCAAATAACATTGGATAATTTGAAATATCTATTGATACTTTCTGCATGAAAGTTTTATTTTATGTTATATGTCAAACAACTTGATTGGTAAAAAAAAAGAACGATTTGCTCTGTTTCTCTCATGTTCACTGTCGTTTCTCTCTTGAAAGAGAGAGAGAGAGAGAGAGAGAGAGAAAGAGACGAAGAGAAAAATGCAAAACATTTGTATGCCGTTTGCTTCACAAAAAAATAAACAGCATATATATATCTATCGGGCAACATTCTTTTTATCTTATTAATAAGGAACAAAAAGAAGCTATTTTTGATTGGTTAAGAGAAAATTTGTTTCAATAAAATCCTCATTGGATGAAGTATAGAAAAAAAAAAACAAACGCCAATGATTTATCTAATTAACTACTGATATATATTTAAAAAGACGTGTCATGAACAGGGTAACCTTCAATCTTAGAAATATTTTCGATCTTTTTTTTCGTTCATCAATGCGACCTTGGAACAAACATTCTCTATACTCTACAGTTAATTCATTCGTTATTCTTTTTAAATAATATAACGATCAATTTGTCATTATAAACTACTTTCCCTTGTTCTCTTTATTTTAATTGTCAATAGCAATCTTATAATACGGTTGAATGATTTTTACGTCATTAGTACTTTTTGTTCTCTCTTACCATACCAAATGCTCTTTTTTTTTCGTATCTTTTGATTCATCAAAAGTCTAATCAAATCTGTCACTTTATAAATGTATGCTTTAAGTCCTACCTCTTTCTCTTAAAGAGAAAAAAAAGAGCCTATTGTGAGAACAGTTGACTGTTAATTGATCGAGAAAGCATGATTTTTTTTTCTTCTATAATATCATATATAATGATTTTATATTTCAATTTGAATATAAAAAAAAGAAAAAAAGAAAAAAAAAATCTGAAGATGCTTATCAATCGACAAGAAAATTACAAGCCAAGCAATGAAAGAAGTTGAAGAATCAAAAAAAAAAAGAAGAAAAGAAAAAATTTTAACTAAGAGAAGGACATGTCATCATTTATTTTTCTTTGATTCAAACCATCAATAACATTATAGATTTTGTCATGACTAAATATGTTCATTCTTTTCTAACAAAAAATAATACTAACGTCTCATTGAGACTCATTGATAGAGTACGTATATAGAGAACGAAAAAGCATGTTGAATCAAATCAATTTAATAAAAAGCATCGAAGTAGGATGATGAAGAAAAAAAAAGAGGCGAACAATAGTTGATGATCTCTATGCATGAGAATGTTAGACTGATTAAATTAAATATAAAAGTTGCCGAACTTTAAGATGCCTACTTGAAAATACAAAATGTTAATTCTCAAAAGAAAAATAGATTCTGTCGGAGATTTTTCAAAGTTACAATAGAATATTCCGTAAATGTGAATTATTCTTGAATTCAAATCGAAAAAGAAACGTATACTCTACAATTCATTCGTAGTTTTTTTTGAGACAAATACGATTTAATCATACTGTTTAACATCGGAAAATGAACACTTCATATCCATTGTACAAATAATATTGATGTGTCTCGCACTTATTTCTTTTGTTATTAAATAAATGTGTGATCAATTTCTATCATATATTGTTGATGACTACTATTCCATCTGTTTGAAAATTTGAGAAGGGAGCCGTTGGTCGAGCAATTATTCGTCGAAAAGACGATTCGTCGAATGTCGAATGATTTTTCGTCGAATGAACTATTCGTCGAAAAATTTTCGTCGAAAAATAATTGGTCGAACGAAAATTTGTCGAATGATATTTCGTCGATAGTTACTTGGTCGAAAGATATTTTGTCGAATATTAGAGTAGTAGTATTTACTATTAATTATTTTAGAGTCCGAATATTCGGACTCTAAAATAATTAATAGTAAATACTACTACTCTAATATTCGACAAAATATCTTTCGACCAAGTAACTATCGACGAAATATCATTCGACAAATTTTCGTTCGACCAATTATTTTTCGACGAAAATTTTTCGACGAATAGTTCATTCGACGAAAAATCATTCGACATTCGACGAATCGTTTTTTCGACGAATAATCGTTCGACCAACGGCTACCTCCCCGAAAATTTTGACAAATATATCAATATGTGTCATTCTTCATCTTTGTTTTAACATGCTTAATTCGAGTACATTTCACCTAACCATTAAATGATTAGAATTCTTTTCTTCTACTACTAATATCATAGTACTTAGAAGACAACAAAAAGAAAAACTCTAATGAATTGTTCTTTAAATTCAAGAATGTACATTATGACAAGAAAAATAGAAACGTCGAATGTCATGTTTAATTAATTTTGATTGTTAAAAATTTATTTCTATATAGATTCTCAATGAATGATGATGATAATTTGCTATCGTCACACAAAAATGATTAAACCTGTTGCTATTATTCATTGATAAGCAGGTGTAAATGGTGTCATCAACGGAAATGATTTCTTGCTGTGCTTTTTTCGATGATGACTATAATATCAAAACACGTAAATAGGAATCAATCATATTTAATTTTGATTAACAATATAGATGCACTCCTGAAGAGAAATTGATATCAAATTTGAACATAGATGAATGAGAATCTATAACTGAGCACACAAAAAAAAAACAAAATCTGTCGTGTGTAGTGCAAAATATGAATGATCTGATTGTACACTAATGAATTTTTTTGTTAATACTAAATCTTACAAATGACTAAGTGTATCAATTTATATATTACATCGGAAAATTCACTTATATTCTATAAGTTTTCCTTTTATAAATATAGTATGTACCTAATAATAAAAGGAAATATTTCTAGTCATTTGGGATATAAAAAGACATTTGTAACATCTTATCGATGAATATGACAAGTAGATTAATTAAAATGAGTAGACAAGGGAATTCATTTATTATTTTCTAATAGAACAAAAAACAAAGGCTTAGAAAAAAAAATTTTTTTTTTCCATTAGACGTCAAACAATATATTATCAAGATGAAGGTAAATATTATTTTTAATTTGTAAATCTAGAGATCTGTCAAATTTGAATTTTTTCATCATATTGATATACCGTGCATTTTTTTTTTAAAGTACTTCCTACTCTTATTTCTCGATAGTTTCTTTTGATTATTTTTATCATCTGTTATTACATTGTCAATTAAATATAATATCAACTACATTATGGTAAATAAGAAAAATCATTACCACATATTGAGACCGGCTGAGGTTCAATATGTTGAAATTTCATTCAAACATTCACTAGAATGATTTTCGTCAACGAAAATATCCGTGATGAAATATTATAATATTCTAGGAATGATCCTCCCGATATCATCGGAGTTAAAAAATCATGACTTTGCACATCTACTAGATGTCAGTATTAAATGAATATAATATTTAAGCAATGCATTTTCATATAGACATTCATAATACAGAATTTTTAATTTATTTATATCGACTTTGAAGAAATACAACATTTAGTGCTATATATTAAAATTTAATACAGTCAGAGAAATTTTCGTATTCAATGTTATCATTCGATATAAACACCTGCGATCCTATATCTTTAAACGCTGAAAATGGATGACATTTAGCTAATGTTGTATAGACATTGATCATGAATTGAACGAAATTCATAATGAAAAAGTATAATGTGTGACTAATTTATTCTAAAATAATAAGATAGAAACAATTTTTCAGGCATCATCTGGATATTCATTTGTATTATTCTATACAGACACTGATGATATTCAGCCTTGAATCCAATGATATATATATATCTGACTTCTGCATTAATTGAATACACTCGCGACCTCTACAACTTCCTAAATTCAACTAAAGGCGACTATAAGTCTTTGAATCCAGAGCAGGATATGTGTAAATTTGTTGAGTTAGGTTTTCTCTACCTATTGGTGCACGCAATAGAACTTGATAACACTAGATAAAGAAAGTCTTCCTCTTCAAATCTCCGCATATCCTGCGTGTAGTTAGATCTCAATTAATGACATTCATCAGATTCAATTAGACTTTAATTACAATTGAACATCACTTAATATAAATGTATAAGATCAGTTTTTTATTATTGTCTTTCTCGATTTCTTATTTAGTTTTTAAAGTTTGTAAAATCTGTTCTATGTAATATTCTGTCAAGATAACAGTCGTTCAGATTTTTAAAACTTATATTTTTTCCTTCAAGATCTTAATATTCAAATGTTACAATAAAAACTTCTTAATTAAATTGAAAAAAAAAAAAAAAAAAAAAAAAAAAAAAAAAAGAAAAATAAAATCACTGTAAACTACAAATTGATGTACGCGTAGCATTCGATTGTGTTGATTTAGGTTTTATAGGTATTGAATTTTGTGGTTCTTGTCGTACAATTGTTGCTGTTATAACACTTCTTGCATCAGTATCACTTTTCGGTAGAACAATATGCATTAGATTAGCAGTTACTTGACGAAATAAACTTTCAATTGATTCACCGGTTTTAGCCGAAACAAAAAATGCTAACATATCATGATCTTTAGCAAATTGATGATGTTTTTCTGCTTTAACAGCACGTAAATGTTCAAGATCACCTAAAGCAAAATTAAAAGAGATAATGAATTTTCCTAGAATTAATTTTTATATGTTAAGTTATTCTAAAGCGCGAGAGATCTTACGAGGGAAGTCCTTCAACTGTCAAATTGCTTTTGAGTCGGGAGTGTATGTATAATGTAGGTCCTAATGAGCTATGAACACCCTGAAAAGGGTTCGTGCTGCTGAGATATTGCATTTTTACGGTATTTTTAATTAGAAAGCCGTAGTCTCCCTCAGGAACACGAGGGAAACTGATTTTCGAATTTCGAATTTCGACTTGAAACTTTGCACATAGATAGGCCTCAATGAGAATAGTTTACTATGAAAGTTTCAGATCTTTTAGTTATTCCTATGCTAAGATACAACTATAGTAAAAGTGTGCTGTTATATTGCCTATATAGATCGACGAATTCCGATGTTCTTATTTGAGACTAGGAGCAATCAAATGATCTGAAACTTTCACAGTAAATTATTCTCATTGAGGCCTATCCATGTGTAAAGTTTCAAGTCGAAATTCGAAAATCAGTTTCCCTCGTGTTCCTGAGGGAGACTACGGCTTTCTATTTAAAAATACCGTAAAAATGCAATATCTCAGCAGCACGAACCCTTTTCAGGGTGTTCATAGCTCATTAGGACCTATATTATGCACGCACTCCCGACTCGAAAGCGATTTGACTTGGGGGACTTCCCTCGTTAGGCTGAGACTATATTCAATTGATGAAGCGTAGCGAGTAGGTAGATACTCTAAAGTTATTCGAACTGTTTGATCTTAATTACTGAGATACCGAATTTTTGGTAGATTTTTCCTGCAGAACTTCAGTTTTCAAGCAAAATCATACTTTTGAATTTTGACCTGAAACTTAGCCTATATCATAGCTCCGATTCGACTAGCTTGTAGAAAAAATTTCTGAATCTTAAAAAAAATATTCATGTCCTCTACAATAATCATAGCAAAGCCTCTATACATTTTGAAAAATTTAGAAATTTTTTTCTACAAGCTATTCATATCAGATCTATTACGTGGATAAAGTTTCAGGTTAAAATTCAAAGGTATGATTTTGCTTGAAAACTGAAGCCCTACAGAAACAATCTACTAAAAATACGATATCTCAGCAACAAAGATCTAACAGCTCGAATCACTCTAGGGTATCTATGCTCTATCACTTGAATATAGTTCTAACTTAAAAGCAATTTATCACTTGAAGGTCTTCCCTCGTTAATACAAAGTTTTTTCTAAACATGTCTAGATTTTTCAAAAACAAAAAAAATCAAATGAGAACTTCAAAACCAATTACAGATGCGATTCATGTCATCGAGTTTATTTCGAGGTTTTTTTTTCTCGCATAGTTAGAGAGCTATTCACAAATTATTTTTTAATTAATAGTCAAGTGAAAGAGTCAACATTTTTACATATATTCATACAAAAAGAACTTTTGTCAAGAATTTGAAATTACTTTTTTGTTTTTTGTCTGTCGAGCAAAAAAAAAATCTTTTTCAATTTGTTCCTCGTAATTATAAATGTCATAGAAATAAACAATAGACATTTACTCTTACAAGTGTCGATGTTAATTTGTAAGGCTTGAAAAAATATTCCATCTACTTACTTTTATTACCAACAAGTGCAAATAATGGTTTTCTACCAGCACAATATTTCATTACTGTCGAATACCAATCTTCAAGATTTTCAAAACTTTGTAAATTTGTAATATCATAAACAAGTAAAACAATCTATACAAAAAAAGAAAGAGACTTTCATGGCATTATAATAATACAATTATTTTCGCTTTACATCTGCTCCATATATATATTTGTCTAACATATCACCACCTAATGTTTGACCACCAACATCATTTACAGCTAATGTAACATTATATGAATCTAGAGAGAAGAAAAACAAACGAATCATTTTATTTTCTTTTATTTAAATTAATTTTACGTGTTAAATTAATTCGTTTTAAATAATAATCAATTCCTAATGTTTGATTATAATCACGATTGAATGCATCCTTAGAAAATCTTTCAGAAATTGATGTCTAAAATGATATAATTAGTTATATAAACAAATAAAAAAAAATTATTTTTACTTTTCCTGCACTACCATCACCAAGAATTACAATTTTAACTTGTTTTTCATTTGCATCATCTTCTGAATCAGACATTTTAATTTAAAATCACAATTTTTATTTGAATAAATTTATTTTACATATATATATAAGCGGAACAAATCGAAAATTCTTATATAGACATAAGTGAGTTATTACCTTGACATCAAACCTCAATTATTTAAGGCGACATCTTTTAAGGTTTCTAAAAATTTTATTGTTCATAAGCATATGTAAAAATTTTATATGTCCTATTCTAATTGTGATTACTATTTACAGACAATACATATTTGTTCGTTTACTCTTCCTGTTATTTTTGACTAAAGTACCTTACTTCCTTTTATTTCATGTTATATTCCTTTTTTTTTTTTTTTCTTAATAGATTTTCTTATTGTAATATTGAAACGAACGAAAAATAATGATGTATTATGAAAACTATTAAAAAACATTTATGATTGAAAGAATCTAATGATCAAACGATATTTTTATCATGAACATTAAAATGAATGTTACGAAAATAACAAAAAAGTTATTTATAAAATAATCTTCCACATCGTTAGTTATATGTTCTTTAGTTTGTATTCGTTTGATCATAAGGATCATTCAGTAAACTAAAAATGAAATAGATCATAAAATTATCTATTGTATAGATTTTAAAGTGAACTCAAGTTAATGTGCTAAAAGTAGTTTCTATAATATTATTCAAATTTTTTACACTTGTCATAATTTTTATGCATATTATCACTAATTTTTTTTTTATTAACATGAAGGCAAACGAGCAGATGATTGTTTTCAAATCTCTTGAGATATAATTGTTACTATGCAGAACACATTACATATTCTTTCTTATATTTACACAAAACTTAAATAGCTCGTCAATGACTTACATATGGCAAAAACAATAATGAATAGTTTTGTCAAAGAGTTTATTAATCATTTTCTTATTCATGAATAATAAGTATGTTATCTTGAATTTAATACTTATTTATATATAATACATGACTTAATAATTAGACAAAATAGATCGATCTCTATCAATGTTTATCTATGGATATTTAATAGCTAATTATGAAGCAAATAATATTGTCGTTTATTTATTCACAGCATGTAATTAAAGGAATTCTGTATAGATGTATTTATACATATACTCTCTGTAATAACATAAGAACCCTTATGCCATATATCTTATACCATCAAAATAGCGACGACAAATCAATTATGCTTATTCTTTTTTTTTTCGAAAATCATGTTATTTGCTTTGTGTTATATTCGGTCGCCGTTTTTATACTTCCTGTATGCCAATAGTCATTTTGTGAAAAGAAAAAAAAAGGAAGAATGATGAAGACGAGAAATAGTACGAATAGAAAGCAAAACTAATGATCGACGTCGTGTGACAAGACACTACATATAGAAATCTATCTATAATTATGTATGTTAAAAATGCTTCATATCTATTAGTATAAAGAAATAGAGAAACTATTTACGAAGTTATCTTGTAGTCAAATTGACCATATGGTCGTTACGTTCTGATAGTTAAGTAAAAAACAAAAACATAATAATGTAGAATAACATGGTAGGTACAGATCTCGTTTTTCTTTTTTCTATTATTATTTTTGTACAGAAAAAATCAAGCTAAATAAACAGATACATAATCATTGTTGTTAATGGAAAAGAATGATAAGTTTGACATTTTTTTTTTTTTTATGAATTATTTATCGTTTTATTCATATCGACAACCGTGAATGTGTGAGTATAATAAAAAAGAAAGAAGAATCGACTTCTAGTACAGTCAACTCAGATTAGCAAAGAGAAGAAAAACACGAGAAACTTTGAAAAGAATAGACTATTATGATTATTATTATCATTTCGCATTCGAACTTCCAGTTGAAAGAACACCATACATATATATATATAGACATAGATGGATAGATAGATAGATTTTGGCCTTTATACAAACAAGATTATGAAAAGGAATCGTCCTTTTTACGTATCAATATATAAATATATATATATATATACAAACACAAGAACGAGCAAGATTTTATGGGGACGATCACAACTATTTACTGAGTAATAGAAAAAATATGTTTTCAATCTATTCATTCTACGAACAAAAGAAAAAAAATATTCTTTCACGCTTCTTAATTACTAAAATATTTTTCCGACATCTTGAGAAGGTCGACACAATTTAGTTCATATTTTCTTAGAATTATAAATCAAAGTTAGAATTATTAGTCTGAAAAAAAAAAGAAAAGTTCCCTTCGATCTTTTTTTTTTTGTTTAGAATATGCGTTTGCTTCTTCTTTTTTTCTGTCATGGATCGCGATCAGTAGGAATCCTATTCAAATAGACTTCTAATTGATAACAAAATTTTTTTATAGGCACGTACACATATACGTCCCATGGTGATCGCATTTATACAACTGTGAAAATCAATATTTACTGATTCATCTTTTATTTTTATTTGGATATAAAATATGGTTATCAAATGTGCATTCATTTCAAACCTATGGTGCATTTCTGATTTGATAGCAAAACTTATAAATTAAATTTAATATTTTTCTGGAAATTTGATCTATTATAACTCTAATTTCCATACTGGAATTACATACTTTTTTTTGTTAATATGACGTGAATGCACATCTCAATGAATTTCATTAGATTCAGGAACTGTAAAAACCAACAAAAGAAAAAGCAAACTGATATTACATGTTAGGTTTACATATTATTTAGTTTTATATTCTCATTTTATTTCTCTATTCATTAATAAACCTTTTAGATCTATCATCATTTATTTTGTTATTGAATTTTTATTTCAGATCTTTTGATCTTATTGAATTTTTTTTCTTCTTATCATTATTTAGATTACATATAAACATTCAAACAATACTACTAGAATGTATTAACCTTTTTTTTCTTTTTTAAAATATTTTCTCTAATTCTCATGTGATCTTCTCAACAGATTAAACGGCAACAAAAAAAACAAGCAATCAGTAAGTTTTATTTCTATTATATTCCTTGCTTTCCACATGTTTTGATTATAATAAACAATTGTTTCCGCGGTCAACATAAATCAAACAATACAGACAATTAATCGTATTATAAATAAATAAAAAAAAAAAGTTCTATGTTTGAATGCATGCAATTAGTTAAAAATATATATATGTTTGGTTATTAATTTTCATGATACTTTTCAATAGATATGATTTGTCAGCAAAAAATTGATGAACTTTTTTACGTAAAGAATAATTTTAAAAGAAATATCTGCAAGTTTTTTTTTTTTGCGTCCTAATTCAAAGACAAAAATATTTTCGAGAAAGTGTCAAAATCTTGGTTAAGTACTTTTGAAAAAATATTTTATTGATTGAGAAAAAACAATTCTTTTTCTTTTTTTTGATAATTAAATTATTGTCTAAAAGTATTGAAATGAATTCATAGATGTTTTTTGTTAGAATACTTTGAATCATTCGAGACGATAAGATTATTTTGTCTCCGATTCTTCTTCTATTTGATCCATTTGAGTACTAAAAGATGAGTGCGATAAGCAAACTATTAATTTTCTCTAGTGGTATACACATGAGAACGATTGAAAAAGTTGCAAGACTTGTTGACATAGTGTAAACAAAAGCAAATAGAATGATGACATGCATCTATATTCTTTTATAAAAGAATAGAAAAGAAAAGATAGAAAAAAGAAGGAGAAGGAGAAAAACAAAATTGTGAATTGATAGAACAAAAGAAACGCAATCAATGAAGTTACTATCGTCGGCATCTATTTATTATATTCAATTTATCACTTATTCTTTTTTCTTTGACTATTTCATATTATAATTTTTTACTCTTTACTTTACCAGACAAACATATATTCTTTATAAAAACAAAATTGTCTTAAGTTAGATGTTATTTGACGTGAGTAATTTTATATCATTTAGGAGAGAAAAATGAGAGATTTATTGACGCATAAATTTCCATAAGATTTCACACAAATGTCAGGTGATGATAATAATAAAATAGAATAAGTCATATGTTATATTAAATTAAAATTTTCCAGGGTAGAAGGGTTTCTTTTATATTCATTCTTTAATGATACTTTCATTTTTTTATTAAACTAGAAGAAATATTCTTTAGTTTTTTTGTTCTTCTTCGTTTCGATCAACTTGACAAGTACTTCTATTATTTATTGTGTAAATGAATGTACATATGGAAATAAAAATGAACTAAATCAATTAAAATATCGAGTGATGTTTTCTTATTCCATCTTCTTAATAAATATCCGTTTTTGGTTGAATAAACATTTGTTTTTTTTTTTTATCAAGGACGTTATACCTACTTACATACATTCAATGTTCATATTAAAAATGCTTTCCATTCGACTTATTCATATAGAAAACTCTATTGACTATTGAAATAATTAATTTTTTTATATTCCCTAATGTGCACGTCTCATAGGAAATGCAATAAGAGAAAAGTTATCGAGTTTATTTTTAGTCGATAGATTATTACTTATTTAAATGACATTGATCAATATCGAGTATGCTATGGCATCTAAGTCCATCTTTTCGTTATTTCTATTGATTAGTTGAAAGAGTTGATGATGTGAAACTAGAGAATGTAGCTGACAAGTAAAAAAAAACGTCAAGGACATATAGATTGTATGAACTGTTTAGAAATTTTAAAGATTTAAATTTAGTAGCGAAATTTATAATCTCTATCATGAAATCTTATAGAATTAATCGACAACTACTGTTAATTAATACAAAAAAAAGATTTCTTAGCAGTTTTAGTGACGCAAATAATTCATTTCTTTTTTTTGTTTTTTTGTTCATATTTAATAAAAATCATTCTTTCATAAATAGACATGCGGAGTAATCTTTTTTTTATAGACAATCACTCTAAGAACATGTCAGTTAATATAGTTTTCAAAAAAAGTCAGTGATATAAATTCTTGTTGTTTTTATTTTTCTTCGCATATAAAATAAAAGTTAATTCGTTTATAATTCTAGTCAGGACGAAGGACTATATATATTGTTATTATTAAATAAGAAAAAACGACACAGAGACTGTCGCTCGTTGCATATAGATATAAAAATGAACAATGAATGATATACGGAGAAATGAGAGGAAGTTATTAGCCGAAAATTTTCTTTATTGCAATTTTAATAGCATAGTAGAATGCATTTACTAAAAAAAAAAAAAAAAGAAACCCTAGGCTTTCACGGATCTAAAATAAAAAAGTTTTTTTTTCAACATTAACAATAAGAAAAATAAATATAATTTTATTTTTATTTTTGTTTTGTCTTGCATTCTAGTGCAATTACCATTGACAATATCAATTCGTCGTAGTGAAGTTGAAAATTTATTTTTACCAAATGATTATTCTGATAATGATATACTTTTACCATTAAATATAAGTAATATTGATTGGTATTTAATATCTTCAAGTGATTCACAAATGTCACTTTTATCACCTCCAACATTTAATTATTTTACTTCAATTAATTCAACAACAATAATATCATCATCATCATCATCACTTGCTCGTCCAATGCCACTTGTTAAAGCATTACCTGTTGCATTTGTTCTTTCAAGTATTGTTGTTTTATGTATATGTGGCAATATACTTGTTATTTTATCTGTTTTTACATTTCGACCATTACGAACTGTACAAAATTTTTTTATTGTTTCACTTGCTTTTTCTGATATGTTTGTTGCCATTATCGTTATGCCATTTCATATTGTAACACATATATTAAAACGATGGATATTTGGTAAAATATTTTGTCAAATATTTGTTACTTCTGATGTACTTCTATGTACATCATCAATATTAAATCTTTGTGCTATTGCGGTAAACAAAAATAAAAAAATTATTTTTTTTATTTCTTGAATATTTTTATTTTTTATTTTTAGCTTGATCGATATTGGGCTATAAGTGATCCGATACAATATGCTCGTCAACGTACAATGCGACGTGTACTTCTGATGATTATGCTTGTATGGATTTTATCAGGAACAATATCAATTCCACCAATTATAGCAACAATGCTTGGTTCAAGTGAATTACAAAATTTTAATGAATTACAATGTGAATTATCAAATAATAAAGCTTATGTTATTTATTCAGCATGTGGATCATTTTATATACCAGCTTTCATTATGACTATTGTTTATGCACATGTTTTTATTGCAACAAGAAAACGTTTTCAAGAACGAGCTAAAGGTTAGAATATGTTTTTTTTGTTCTTTTAAAAAACTTTTCTATTTTGTTTTAATTTTTGAAATCTTCTTTTATTATGTACATTTGTTTTTAATCGTGCTCTGAATAATAATGATCGTCACATATAATCTTCAATACTGAATAAATATAAGTTGATTAGAGATATTTCATAATTTTATTAATTATCAAATAAGAACTAGAGCACAAAAAAAAACGATAATTCTAAGTTTTAATAACATATACAATTCATCAGTATTGTATGAATAATATAAGTGGGCAAAGAAATTAGACTTTTTCTGATATAAAATTACACTTGTATGTCAACGATAAAAATTACTATTGAGACATTCAGTTAGATAAAATATTCTCATATGTATTTGTTTTTTTAATAGCGGCAGCTAAATTAGCAAAAGCTACTCGAACAAACAATAATCAAGCATCACCAACTGATGTGACAATAGATAATAGTATTAAACATAAACATCATCATCATCATCGTCACCATCATCATCATCATCGTAAAAAACATATATGTAAATCATCGACTTGTCAATCAACTGGTTCATCATTAAAATCTTCAGCTTCAAATGGTAGTGGAACAGAAAATTTTAGTGTTGATGATGTAGAAGAAACAAAACATTTAAAAATATCATCATCAAATAAAAATCATCTTATTGAATGTCCAACAATAGATATTGATACATCACAAGGATTACTTTCAACTAATAATGATGATAATAAAATACTTTCGAAAAGTAAGAATTGAAGTTTTCTAATCGATATATAATCAATAAGAGAAATCATGTGTTTAATTAATATGTAGTTCTTGAAAAAAGAGAAAAGATAATTCTCGTGAGAAAAATCAAAATTAAGATAATAGCTCGAAGTCTGGTCTTTTATAAACGATATGATTTTTTTGTTTGTTTGGTACTTCTCTTCTTTGTAAAAATGTTTTGATTATTTCTATTATCATATACTTAAAAAATATGGTGTTTTATTTATACTTTTCTTGATTGTACAGGCTAGAATTCTTACAGGAGCTTCATTGTAGCCATTGATAGTTATTTGGGTTGAAAGAGTATATGTCTGATAGAATCTAGGTTTTTTTTAATTACTATATTAAAAAAAGTGCTATGATCACTTTTTGAGAATTTTCAAATAAAAGAAAGAAAACTAAATCTATAGAATGAGGATCGATCTAGTTTGTTAAATATCTTTCTCGAACGTCATGACATAGAGCTGAACATTTTAGCATAGCTTCTCCATTACGGATCTCTAACATATCCTGAAAATTTCGTGTGATTTGAAGTATTTGACCTAAGATCGGTTTTTGAGGGGATTTATAGCACGTTTTTTTAATGTACTATACTATTTCAATTACTTTTAGTTATAAAAACATAATAGAATAGTTCTATTCAAGTGGATATTTTAAGATAAGGAAAAACTAGCAGAGACTTCTCGGTTTTTTTATCTCTTGCCTTTTTATTATAATAACTTTTTTTCGATTACAAGACAGAATACACTTTGTATATATGTATGAATAGACAAATAATTAAATATGTTTCGTAATAAATATCATTCTGAATATAGAAGTCTATCAAGTATTTTTGTATATTTTGACTATTAAAAATTCAACAACTATGTGTTTTGTTTATAACAGATGAACTAGCAATTCCATTATTTAATCAAAATCCTATTGATGAAAAAAAAATTGAAAATGGTTGTCTAATTCAACAACAACATGTTTCTGTACAAACAACTGAATTATTAAATTCAAAAAGATCTTTAGCAAAAGATACTGGTCGTCGAAGTTTATTTAAAGGTAAAAGTTTAGCAACATTAATGAATGAACGACAAAAAATTTCTTTAACACGTGAACGTCGTTTATCACGAACACTTGGCATTATTATAAGTGTATTTCTTTTATGTTGGTTACCATTTTTTCTTGTTTATATTTTATCAGCTTTTATTGATATGTCATTATATATAAAAGAACCATTACCTACATTGATTCTTTGGCTTGGTTATATAAATAGTGCTTGTAATCCATTAATTTATACTGTTTTTAATGTTGAATTTCGAACAGCATTTAAACGTTTATTATTTCCAAGATCTATGAATAATCCTTTCAATCAAAATTATTCACATAAATTGTATCGTAATTAAGAATTTTTATGTTATTTTGTTTTTTTTTTTCTTCTTTTGCTTTTCTCTTTTGTCTTTTTGATTTTCACATAGAAATATGTTTTTCTAAAACAAAAAAAAACAATCTACTGGTTTTGTGAAGAATTGTGTTTTAGACAAATTATTATAAATACTAATTCAATAATCAAAAAATATCCATTATGTTTGAATTTCATGAATGATCTGTACCATAATGTATTTATTGTATATGTTTATGATCATCGAAATATTGTTTTAGGTAATATTAGTATGAAGAAACTCTGAAAACATTTTCAAATCATGGAATAAACGTAATCCTACGAAGAATACTTCTTCAATTAGACAGAGTTTGATGAGCAATAAAGCCCATCAGATCCAAAATTTTCGAACCAGAACTAGGTTGAATCGTTCTTTGACACTTCCAATAAAGTTTTCTAATCGGAATAGGATAGCCGTCCCGACGATATGAAATACTTTTTTCCAATATTTTGTATTCAGTGGCTTAGTGTACAGTACCTTTCATATTTCGATTCGAATTTATGCTTTCATATTGTCATTTAGTTATACTGATTAGAACGGTACATAATGGCAATATCCTACTGAGATGCAGCTTTTTTTTTAATCATCAGATTCAGTGCAACATGTGCTATCTGATCGTCACAGATGTATCAAACTTGTATCAATATTGTCATAGTACTCGAGCGCATAAGAAAATGTTATTAACTTCTCTTGTAATAGAATGTGTCAGATTGTGTTCTCAAACATGTTGACAGTCAACATATGATGATCATCACTATTACCATTCGACCTGAATCTTCGATAAAAAAATGACTTTTCGATATGGAACCGAATGAAACTTTTCTTCATTTCTTAGATCAGTGTTTTGTCGTTTTAGTTTCCTAACTGATCATATAGTACATTAAAGATTCAAATTTTACTGCTTAACAAGATAACTAATGGTTTTATCTTAAGTATGCTACAGTATGTATTTATCATTTACTCATTTTAATTCATTGTCATTAGAAAAAGGAATGATAATCGTGTTTCGATAAACGAATTTTATTTATGGTAATTATCAAATAAAAAAAAAAAAAGAAAGATCAATATATTGTCGAGAATTTTTGAAAAAATAAGCTATCCACACATTAAGCTTTCTACAGAGTTATTTTATTGTCTTTGGTTTACGATAGTTACATTGACTTCAATGAGCTGTATGAGAAAAAAGGCTAGTATTTATTTGAGCAATTTTATATTATTAAATGTGCAATAATTATATTCATTAAATAGCAGTAGTAATTTTAGAATTCCACTTTCACTATCAGAAATATATTGCGCTATGCGTTGTGATTGTGCCATTTGTATAAATTATATATTTTATTTTATAAAATTGAAAAAATACGTATTTATATAAAAACAGAGTGTCCCAAAAGTTCCTCGAGCAAAGTAAATTTAAATATCTCCATTGTTTATCCAGCGTAATCAACTAATTTTTTTTGATACAGACATGGTTTACAAATACCGTTCAAATTTATTAGTTTCGGCTGATATACAAAAACCACCTACTTTTTGGTTTTCAAAAAATCGTCAGGCAGTGTT